>OZ026557.1:3961465-3986465 GCA_964020155.1 Chondrilla cf. caribensis | reverse complement strand
GTCGTTCACATGTATCGTTAAATGGCTGATCACAGTGACAACGATACTGTGGTGATTGGTAGGATCCTATGGCAGGATGAACGTTTTCGATTCCACGTTCCGTGAGGGGATATCATATCTATAAGGAGATCTGCTCTCAGGGTAAATTTCGCGCAAACAAATTTTCGCGAATTTGAGCCATTCGCGAAGATAGTGAAAATTTTTCATCACGAAATTTTTCTGCCCTACGGTATTATGTATCCTGGCAACTAATTACATTTTGTCAAGAAGTGTATCGAAATTAATCAAGTTTTGTCAAAAAGTACATCAACTTGACCTGTTCTGAGCTAGTACATGGGAATGTACATAGGTCAGTTCCTTTGATGTTACCTCCAACCAGGATACATACATATATGTACGTACAGTGATGAAACACAAGTATCACACCATGCACACACGTGTGTTGAGACTCACTAGTTGAAGTCTTTGATGCAGTACACGTTGTTCTTAGCGTCAACGGTGAACGGCACCCCATCCAGACACAGGCCGCAGACTGAGCAGACAAAGCAACTCGTGTGAAACGACTCTCCCATTGCACGAATAATCTGCGGAAAATACATACGTAAGGTACGGTTTGAAAGAAACTAAATGTTACCAGATAAAATTATCCTGCTCCAATATATCCAATAACAGTTAACACTTATTGGTTAAAAGTTAACTGATTTCCATTAACCATTAACTGATAACTGTCAATGGTACGTTATAATTTTTACTCGTTGAAGAAGAAGGACTTAAAGTATCAAAGGCCAGTGTTTGGGTAACGATTTAAAAGTACAAAAGACATGGGACCATCTCTCGTCTTCCTGGATCTGGTTGACCTACTCTTTGACAGATCGTTTGTAAGTTACGCAATTCACACCTACGTATCATTAGGTAATATTATTTGTTCAGGTATTAACTATTGCGTAATAAGAAAACTACCAGTAACAGTTAACGGGTCCGCCCAATTCATTACTTCAGGTGATGAATCAATTAATCTATTGGTTACTATGCACAGATAAATGATTTGAAAAATACACTCAGTTCACAACACCAGTACAGTGATTACTCGTTAATCCACTGCAATTCATTTCCAAAGAATATGGTGGATTAACAAGTTTGGTTGATTAACTGGATATTCATCGGTACTTGTACATTGTATTGGTACTGGAAAATTGTGGGGGATTAAAAAATTTGGTGGATAAAGCGGTAGTAGATTAAAAGGAATTTAATGTATGTACAGTAGAAATTTGCAAGACAAGTGATGACAATTTGCTCACTCCCTGTGCACTACTACAGCAAACCAAATAATGCTCAAAATTGGTTTGTGTTGAGCAGACACTTGTTTTGAGGGCATTTGTCTTAATAAGGTTGTACTGTATGCAGAGGTGTTGGAAGCGTTTAGAAAAAGGGGAGGCCACACTATCGTCTGAGGCTGGATGTAGAAGTGGTTGTCAAACCCAAGGTCTTTACATGCAAAATCAAATAACATAGCAATAGTATGGAAGACATTTTCACTACAAGAAAAAATGGCAGCTCTATATACAGAGGTGGAATACGTAGATGAAAATCTGAATGTTTTGATAGTTATTCTCTCTATCAGCACTGCCAAAGAGACAAATAATGCCATTTATGTAGGATATAAATAGTAAGGTTTTGGTTATGTAATTACTTTTCTCTGTGGATTAAAGTAAAAAAAATACTGGTGCTGTACTGAAAAGTAGGCCGTCCAAAGTTGCCCCAGTCGCCCCTATTCAGACGCCACTGGTATGTACGTACTCATGTACTTTAGTATGAACATTGCAATTATGTGAAGTCACAGTGAGTTTGAATGGCGAGATGAAGTCAATCCATGCATATGGGGAGTAACTACAGAAGTACATACGTACCCACGTACATTGTGATTACAGTGGAAATTGTATTTAAAACCACCTCTACACAAAGACCACCCGTGAAAAGTGACCACCATTAAGCTATCCAATACACAATCTCAACTTCACTGATACACCTCTATAATACGAAGACCACCCTTTTACAGGGACCAATTTTCTTGGTCTCCTGGGTGGTCTTTATGAACAGGCTCCACTGTAAATATATAATAATACAGTGAATTTAGATGCTAAAGGTAGGATTAGAGGAAGCTAAAAAACTACATACGTACGTACCTACCTATAGTATACCATGTATAGTGAATACTCGTAAATCTACTGCAATTTGTTTTCAAAGAATATGGTGGATAAACTGGATATTCATTGGTACTTGTACATTATATAGGTACTGGGAAATTGTGACGGATTAACAAGAATTCACTGTACGTACATATGGGCAGTAACCATGAGGTCAGGTTGCTCACTACTAAAGGAGCATGGATTGCAGTTTAGGTGTTGTTAGGAGCCACTGTTTTAGCCTTATAGGGGGCTCATCTAGCCACTGCACACAGGCAGGAAGATGCAGAATGATGTGAATACCCATGGAATGCACACGTCACAAGCCACAGATGGTTTCTCATCACAGAGTTGCATCACCTCACCTTATCAGTCACTATCTGTTTGCATTTGTAACATTTTTCCAATGTTTCCTAATCAAAAGATAAAAGGATACAATATCAACATCTTAGCGTATCAGCATGTGATTCAATATACGTACATACGTACCAGCATGAGACTTGATGTAATGTAACACTGTATATGTACATGCTATATACACATGTACGTACGTAAGTGTATGTAACACATATACGTATGTACTTTCTTACCAAATAATCACGTTCACAAAAGATTTTATCTTTTACAATGAAAAATGCCTGTCCTGTGAGAGACTCGTCTATGGGAAAGAGGAAGGAGACTCTATGACCTACTGCACAAATGCATCACTATCAACACATCCACACTGTCACTATCACACATATCATACCCACACATAACACTTTCCCAGTTAGTAAATACAAATTTTCTTGTTCCCTAGCTCATGTGCATCATGTAAGCCACTACTGATAGTAAGTACCTTCGATAAAAGTACAGATTCGCTACGTCTTTCAAAGGTAACTTACTAAGCAGTTGGATTGTATTATGCATGATAACATGATACTTGGTCAGATATATAAGGTACGTACATACATACATACATACATACATATGTATGTACGTACGTATATCTGTATTTGTATATATTAGAAACTAGACAAAGTACGAGGGACCCACACAATCAGTTATTGTTATCAGATACTCTCATAAGGATGTGCTTACTACATGTACACTACTAAAGTAAATCAAATGAAGCTCAACAATTAGTTTGTCTGTTTCAACAAGTTTCCAATGTATGTACGTGTGTTTTCGTATAAACAGAATAACACACAATACATGTACTACACACCATACATACACCCATCACCGAACTTACCACAGTGGGCACAAGTGAAACAAGAGGAGTGGTAGACTTTGCCAAGGGCTTCACAGCCGTTGTCAGCGCCGATGATCTCCTTCCCACACAAGGCACAATAGCCTGAGGAATGAAGCCAAGGGAAAGAACGATAGGATGAGATCACAGTAGATGATGATAAAAATTTTGTGAAGTGAGATGATACAATGATTAGATTGACAACAGCCTGATGAGGAATAATTATTGATGTGCACATGTTGATGATGAATTCGGCATTAATTTTTACAGGAATTTCAATTTTGTATCCGTGTGTGCCTACAAATATATGTACATACATACATGCATGCATGCATGAAATGGAATGACATTGAGGAATTTGAAAGATAGGTCCAAAGGGAGGATTATGTATGTCTGAGAGAAATTTGAAAGCAATTCATTGAATGAAACGCCAACTGGAAAAGAGCAAATACCACTCACTGTCATGAACACAGACACCTAGTCTCCCCCAGAATGTAATTACAAAGACAATTAAGAACAGACTGAAGGATATTCAGAACATTGATCCATTTGTGTTTACAAAAAATCTTTAATAGTCATTAGTATTTTTGTTGTGGAAAATACTAATCAAGTGTACTCTTGAAAAGACATAAATACTGAAATCGACTATTATACTGCGTAGAATGTGTTTTGCCATCTATGCCGTTGACGGAGCAGGGTCAATAAGAAAGGGTAAGGAAAAAGAAACGCCACGCCACGCAATGCCATCTCAACATACTCCAAGACGGTGCGAGTTCCACTTACCGAAGGAATTTGCAAAACGGCCCCAGTGGTTAGCTAGCTTCTTCAAGGCCTTTTTCGTCTCCCTTTCGGGTACGACAGCGGCCGTAGTGTGCTGTTGACTGCGCTGCTGGTCCATAGAAGACCCTCCACTAGATCGTCTCGTCGAACTGCTCGAGTTGAACCCATGTATTCCTCTTCCTTGTGACGTTTCCCCGTCACTCACTCCTCTGGGCGGTGTGAAACTACCCCCTTGTCTTCCATCCGAATCAGGGGACCGTATCCTCTCCGAACCAGCGGAAGACGGAGTACTGTTGGTCCTTCGGTCGTCTACATCTCCTCTTCTGGAATGAATCGAAGGGTCCCACATTTTCGTGTCCATCTTGACAGAAGACAAGAGCTTGGCTGCTTCGCGTTCCAGGTCAGCAAAACTGGATGCTAATTCGAATTCCTGTGACATAACCGGTATATCCTCCCACGATCACACGTATAACAGTCTATGTACACTCGGCCGTGGTACTAGTCACCTGGGTCCGGTCACGCCCTCACTAATTTATAGGAATCACCCCGGGAAAACTCCGGGTATCGACAAAATGGCCGCCAAGCTGAGGAACGTATGCACGTTTATGCTTGTCTTTTTGAGTATTTCAGTTCGGATTGAGTGATGAGCACCAGTAGTGGGTCTTATTCGAAAACACTCCTCTCTCCACTCACTCTCGAGTCCATACCCTCCCCATCCGATGGAAAACCGGGGAACGGTTCGCGGGGGAGTAGCAAATCGGTTGATTGCTACGAAAAATTAAATCAAATTGGCGAGGGTACCTACGGCATAGTCTACCGAGCAAGAAACACCGAGACTGGCGAAGTGGTGGCCTTGAAGAAGATAAGAATGGAGGGAGAAAAGTCGGGTCTTCCTGTGTGTAGTGTACGCGAGATAGGTATCCTAATGGGCCTACGACACAGGAACATTGTCGAGCTGACGGAGGTGGTGGTTGGTGAGGGTCTGGAGAGCATATTCCTCGTGATGCAGTACTGTGAGCAGGACCTCGCTAGCCTGGTGGACAACATGAAGCAGCCCTTCAACGAGCCACAGATCAAGTGCATCATGCTCCAGCTCTTGGAGGGCCTCAACTACCTCCACAATCGTTACATTGTGCATCGAGACCTGAAAGTTGCTAATTTACTGATGACAGACACTGGGTGTTTGAAGATTGCGGATTTCGGACTGGCACGTACATTTGAGGTTCCAACACAGGCGATGACCCCAGTTGTGGTCACCCTGTGGTACAGATCTCCTGAATTGCTGTTTGGGGTCAAGCAACAAACGACAGCAATCGACATGTGGTCGGCTGGATGTATCTTTGGTGAACTCTTGTTGAACAAGCCACTTCTTCCTGGACAGTCTGAGGTGAACCAAATTGACCTCATTGTGAAGCTTCTTGGTGAGCCGAATGAGTCAATATGGCCGGGATTTTCATCATTGTCGCTTGCGAAAAAAATTTCTCTAAAACACCAGCCGTACAACAATCTAAAGCAAAAATTTCACTGGTTAAGTGACCAAGGAGTACAACTGATGAATGATTTCTTAACGTATGATCCCAAACGTAGAGTAACTGCTCACAGAGCTCTCAAGAGTACGTATTTCAAGGAGAAACCGCTGCCTCTGGAGCCGAAAATGATGCCAACCTTTCCACAACACAGGAACAAACGTCCACCCATCAAGAAAGAAAGCCAACATCTTGAAAAAAAGATGAAAATGTGATTCTAAAACAATATGAATTGTGTGTGTGTGTGTGTGTGTGTGTGTGTGTGTGTGTGTGTGTGTGTGTGTGTGTGTGTGTGTGTGTGTGTGTGTGTGTGTGTGTGTGTGTGTGTGTGTGTGTGTGTGTGTGTGCATTTGTGTGTGTGTGTGTGTGTGTGTGTGTGCATTTGTGTGTGTCCAGTGCTCACCAAGTTGTTGTGTGAGTTTCATTTGATCAGATTCTTACAATTACTAGACTCTTGATTCTTTCATTGCTTTGAAGTTGTCTTCTTCGAGTTTACCCATAACTTTGTTGAGTGCATAGATCTGCATGGGGTTGGTGAAATGCTGTGAAACACACCTCTGCCCACACACAACATGCAACAGTGTATGTATGTGTGTGTACTGTATATGGGGCATAAATACACAACACAAGCACATAAATGCACCATATTATGTGTACATAAATGCACCATACGTACACATAAATGCACCACACATATGCGCATAAATGCACCACATATGCACATAAATGTACCACATATGCGCATAAATGCACCATATTATATATACATAATGCACCATACATGTACATAATGAACACGAATCCATAGTACACGCACAAGTGCACACTACCTCTGCCCTCTGCTGTTGTTTGATCTGGGTCAATTTGTTCGACTGTGAGCTCAAATCGCTCTCTACAGCCTTAGGGGATAAATGAGTTCTCTTGACACCTGCAGGATGGAGAGTGTGGACAGAAGAACATCACCAAGACTACACAGACTATTATCAGCCAGTGAACAAGACAATGATCCATTGCTATGGCTATAACTGTTATATTTTAACTGCAAAGATTACTTCCTGTATGCTAACAATTACTTCCTGTATAAGTACATCTGTAAACACGTCTTCTCAATCTGAGAAATCACCCTACTTACTTGGATAGTACATACTGTACACTTCACTCAGTCCCTAGCTTATGTACACTGTGTCAACCAGTACTGATATCAAGTACCTCTGATAAGAAGTACGGAGTTAGTGTACAAGTCTAGGCACTGACTAAACAAGTTGGAACGTATGTAATTAATTTTCCTGGTTGACTGGGTGCTGAACACCTAAGACATTATCTATGCATTCCTTGAAACCACAAGTGTTATAATGCATTGAGTTGGCACGACAGGGCTACCATCAAAAAAGGTGTCAGACAATGAATCTTGTTTAGACCCAACCTAAGAATAGCTTACGAATTTGCAAGGACCTCGATGACTTCAAGGATGACTTTAAGGAGTGTCATCACAGTAGTCATTGAGATCCTAAAGAACTGTGAAGGAAAAGATTAAAATTATCCAGACCAACAGCCTCAATTAGTACATACTCCTGGTTAGTACACACTCCTGATTAGTACACACTCCTGGTTGGTACATACTCCTGATTAGTACACACTCCTGGTTGGTACATACTCCTGGTTAGTACATACTCCTGGTTAGTACATACTCCTGGTTAGTACACACTCCTGGTTAGTACACACTCCTGGTTAGTGCACACTCCTGGTTAGTACATACTCCTGGATAGTACACACTCCTGGTTAGTACATACTCCTGATTAGTACACACTCCTGGTTGGTACATACTCCTGATTAGTACACACTCCTGGTTGGTACATACTCCTGATTAGTACACACTCCTGGTTGGTACATACTCCTGGTTAGTACATACTCCTGGTTAGTACATACTCCTGGTTAGTACACATTCCTGGTTAGTACACACTCCTGGTTAGTACACACTCCTGGTTAGTACACACTCCTGGTTAGTACACACTCCTGGTTAGTGCACACTCCTGGTTAGTACATACTCCTGGATAGTACACACTCCTGGTTAGTACATACTCCTGGTTAGTACATACTCATGAATAGTACACACTCATGGTTAGTACATACTCCTGGTTGGTACACACTCCTGGGTAGTAAACACTCCTGGTTGGTACATACTCCTGGTTAGTACATACTACTGGTTGGTACATACTCCTGGTCAGTACACACTCCTGGTCAGTACACACTCCTGGTTGGTACACACTCCTGGTTAGTACATACTCCTGGTTAGTACATACTCCTGGTTAGTACACACTCCTGGTTAGTACATACTCCTGTTTAGTACATACTCCTGATAAACACAACTTTTCTTTGTCCTTAGCTCATGTATTGTACACTATGTCAACCTGTACTGATACCAAGCCAATGTACTAACAGCAAGTTGCCCTAACCAGGAGTGCATACCAGCCAAGGTACATACTATGTAGATACACTGTATACAGTACCATAGATACTGTATACAGTGTATCTATGATACTACAATCATAGATACTACAACCATAGATACTACAACCTTTGACAGTACTAACACATCTGCTGAAAGAATCAGACAGATTTCTTCATTGCACCAACCTAGCTCCTGCAAAGTAGCCTTCAAAGCACGCTGACTCTTGATGTCGTGGAGAGAAGGGATATACGTAGCAAGCCGAAGATGATCTACATGGGATGAGAGGAAGTCTGATATGTGGTGATGATATTATAATAGTCCAGTGGGTTGTGCCTCTGTTGCCTCTACATGGGTTGTACCTTGGTTGAATTTAGATTTTGTCTAGTTAGTGTCTGTTAGTTGCATCTAGGTTGTGTCCAGTTAGTGTCTAGTTTGTGTCTAGTTAGTGTCTAGGTTGCATCTAGTTAGTGTCTAATTTGTGTCTAGGTCGTGTCTCTGCTTTGCCCTAGGTTTCTAGGTTTAATCCCGGTAGTGTCCAGGTTTAGTACCAACAGTGTGTAGGTCAATTACCAGTTTCGTCTGGGTTGTGTCTAGGTTGTGTCTAGGTAGTGTCTAAGTCGTGTCTTGGCTAGGTTTCCATGTTTAATCCTGGTCATGTCCAGGTTTAGTACCAACAGTGTGTAGGTCAATTACCAGTTGTATCTGGGTTGTGTGCTTGTTGTGGCTAGGTTGTGTCTGAGCTGTGTCTCTCGACTTACGTATGTCATGATCTGAGTCATGATATAAAGGATACACACACTATTGCAGTCTCCACTGTGTGTACAGCACTATATGCATACCTGATTCTGGAGTGACAGGGGGCACTTTGGGGACACCTGTTTCCGGACAGAGACTGCTGTGACATTCTGAGAGGAAAATGGTTGGGATTTTCTTCCGATTTTCCCCACTGCTACCAGCTACTGCACCAGGCTGAATTTCACTTGCTAACAATACAGAGGGATCCTTCACTTCAAGAGCAGTTCTGTATATTTGACGGATTTCCCTTTTAACTGGGGTTCCAAGTCTCCCGGATGATGGTTTCAGCTTTTCACTGTCTTTAGTTACAATTTTATTCTTGTCAATTTTACAGGCAAGTGGAATTTTACCAGTGGCCCATCCTACTTGGGGAGGAATGGTATGTCCTATTTTCTCTTCAACTGACTTGTTCAACTGCTCACTTGATAATCTCTTGATGTATGTTGTGGAGTTTCTCTTGTGTAAAAGTTTGACTTTTTTGGCTCTCCTTCTCTGCTTAGCACACATTACTACATGTTCAGCTATCACTGTGAAGGTGAGATAGGCAGAAGTACTGGTGTGGGACACACAGGTGTAAAACACTGTGCACACATATGCATGCATACACACACACGCACACACACACACACACACACACACACACACACACACACACACACACACACACACACACACACACACACACACACACACACAGGCGTACTTATGAATGCACGTACATGCCAATGAGTTTCTGTAAAACATAGGTAAGCAAGCACACGCATACACAAAATCTGAAGTAGAAAACTCTATAATTACATCTCTGATATAATAGCAAGGACGCGACACACACATACGATACAATTTCTCGAAACTACCTCGGTCATCCTCTGCCCCTTCCTCCGCGGACGTCCTGGAAAGGTCCTGTGAAGGAGCCTCCACTCTACCCTGCCTCTGCTTAGCAACGTATTGTTTATGTCTCTTCTCCAAGAATGTCAACAGGTCTTTCGCCCCCTTGGATAAATCTGGTTGTGGTTTTGGTTGAGCGAGGGAAAGTTTACTAACCAAAGGTCCAAGAGAGCCGACGAAGTCTAGCCGTATTTCGTCCATCTATCTAAGTACGTACTCTACTCCAGCATCGATACTCGTACATCTATTCGACTTTCATTGTCACCCGCCATAAAGCTATCACGTGATTCGCAATCAACACCAATAATAATATTAATATATGACCTATATTATATGTATGCAAATTCTCCCCACCCCACCCCCTTGCAGTAGTAGGAAGGCGCTCTTTCCTTCACTATTGCGCCTTGTTTCGCTATCGACCAAAGGAATTGTACAGAATGAAAAAATAACATCTTCACCAGCATATGTATCTGCACTATATATAATTGTGAACACACCTACACCCATACACACATACACCCACACCCATACACACATGTAAATCCAACATTGTGGTATATACGTAGCATTCAGCATCCACAATAAACTAATTATTCAACTTATAAAAATTAATATCAATACAATAAGTATAAATTATACATATATAATATAATATTATAATAATTACTACATTATTATAATATATAATAGCACAATGAATCATCTAAAAGTATCGTTCATTTGTCCTAGAAATTCCCTTGACTTATCTCCTGAACTAGGGATATGGTGTAGACCTTGAAGATCTTATAAATGTTGTAGTAGTCCACGGTGCCAAAGACCTGGTCACCAATGGCAAAAGGCAGTGTGGAGGGGATGAACCCGCGGCCGTACTCAAACATCCAAGTTCCTCCCTCCCAGTATATTCCAGCTGCTTCCTGCCACAGGTGCTTCACCAGAACTCCTATTTCAAATCCGAGCACAGACATACAACACTGGAGGCATGTATAGAAGGTTATGTATGTGTACATGCAAATATAATATATATACAAACACTTATATAATATTTTATAATAATAGTATACATGTATGATAAAATTATAAAATAAAATAACATATTGAGTTTATAAAGATGCAAGGACAATAGTAATTAAAATTCTTCAAAAACAGTCTAACTTTTTCGCTTGGTAAGGGTACACCACATCTGTACTTCATATCAGAGGTACTTACTTATTGGTCGACGTAGTGCACACGAGCTAGGGACTGAGATGGTGTTTACATTACTGCGTTTTTGCTTGTTTTTGCTAAAAACATTTTTGAGCATTTTTGAAACCTGAGTGAGGTGTACTTGCTAACCAAGAGTACGTAATAACCAGAGGTACCTACTAAAGGATTTGCACTATATGGAGCAAATTACTACAAAACCTACCTACGTATGTGAAAAATACTCATTGTGACATACTCACCAGGTTTATGCTCAAGGACATCTGTTGTTCCTTCAATCCACTGCCTAAAACTCCCTTGAACAATGATATCGGAAATGTTAGCCCAGTAACGACCTTGGGATCATAAGAAGAGTGCACAATTATAATTACTTTGTGCCCGGAGAAACCCATGATGGCTGAAATGCTGCACAAATTTGATTATTTTTGAAGAATTGCTTTTATTTGATGTTCATCAGGTGCACGTATTCAACAAACATCAATACATGTGAAGGAGCTTGCTAACATACATGTGTAGTTGATGTACTTGTGGGACCAACTGGCTACCATGTTTGGCCAACCTAGATTACACTACATATACATGCATAGTACAACAGCATCGTAGATATGTAGTACAAACTTCATTGCCTCTACTGTACAGAGTGGATCTCATTGAAACACAAGTGTATCAGATGCACTTGTGATGCTAATAGACTACTCTAACTTGGGACCACCGACTAACCTGAATGGCCAGATGTATCAATTGCCGAACCGAAAAACAACAAATACTCTGTCAGTGATGCATGAAGGAGATACATTGAGCCCATCCATCCTCCCGCATTCACAAATATCCACTCCCTGTGCTTTTTTGGGAGGATGTGACTGGGGTATCTATTCTCCAGTTGCTCCTCGATGAAACGAAACACAGCTTTGTGGTTATTGGTACCTGCAAGCATGCGAAAATACAACAGCTACACAATAACTTTATGAATATAATAAGAGACACGTTCATTATCATGGTACAAATTAAAAACCTCCTTAATTTGTGGACAATCTTCAAAAATCTGACATGTTTTGTTGTGTCAATGAAAGCCACATTCTACATGTTTCTACCATATCAACGATTTAGTTGCAATGTAAGTAATTAAATTAATCCCGGTAAATAGAAACTATAAGTTACCATGCTTTTTCAAGGCTTGTCCGCCAATCTCTGTCAGAATGTCTTCGGAGAACAGATACTTCTTCTCCTTCAACCAGACGTGGATAGAAGCGATGGACAAAGCTAACAGAAAAGCAACCACGGCTCCCCAAACCAAACACTTTTTGGAGCACATTGTCTGCAAACTCGTAGCACTTCTGCCTACCTTCTGCGTCCCTGGTCCCAGATCCAATCCACAACTTTGGAACCGGACGCTAACTTATTGCCTTATTGCGCAATGTAAGGGCTCAAAATTAATGGCGTCGAAATGGCAGAGCAAGTGCTAGACTTCTCAGACGGTTAGTATGGCAGGCTATACAGTTGAATGCGAGATTCCTCTCTAGTGTAAACACCTGGGAAAGTTACATGTAATAGAGGATGCCTTAATTCAAAGCTCTCCCTATACACTACACTGTACCTACACTCGGATAAACCCGATAATGTCCTTACTACAAACATAGACTCTAAACCCTATAAAGGATTAGACTACTCCATTCAGAGTGCTAATAACGGTTTTATGATGTACTGTGCTTTGTAAGTCTGTTGACAATTTCCAGCGGATGCGTGGCTGCTGTGTTAACAACTTTCATCTATAAATCATTGGAACACATCATATGCAGCTTACAATGATGTGATGCTGGAGTTCTTGGAAGTTGCATTCCATCAGATTCTGTTCACACGTCAAGTCTACCCTTCCGGATTCTTTGAAAAGAGAAGAAAATACGGAATCATTGTTCAGGTGTGTATCTACACCCACTTCCCGATTGAGGAGTTTTAGCAGAAGTTAACTTCCATACTCTTTCCAGTCATCCCCTACCAATCTCATGCATATTGCTATCATTCTGATTTGTAGCTTTGTTTCAGATCTGCATGTACATACGTATAATATGCCCCTTGTTGTCTTTCTGTAGATGTGCAATAAGAAAATACTGAATGACTATATAAAAAATGTCTTGGATGGAATGGGTGTTCTTCTCCGGAAGGTACGTAATTACAGTTAATTCTCGTTAATTGGCCACAATTTGTTATCAAACAATATGGTGGATTAACGAGTTTGGCAAATAGTCACTGGTACTTCTACATTATATCGGTAGTGGGAAGTAGTGGTGGATGAAAACGTTTGGTGATAAAACAGTGGTGGATTAACGAGAATTCACATTACGCATGTACATTCACGCACATATTTCTTGAAATATTGTTGAGACTCGGGTTCAGATGTTTGTCAATTATTACTGATATGAAAAAATGATGTATTTGCTATTGGTATCTATGTGAGTTTGCATCCTTCCTTCATTATTTTGTGGTTACATCTGTGACACTCTTCGTATGTATGAGTCACAATTATGTAAATTCAAAGAAAACTATGAAAAATCTATTGCCATTAAATCGAAAATCACTTCATTTGTTGTGAGGACCTTTATTCAAGTGGCTTGTAAATCATGTTTTTATCACATAGATGTATTGTAAAAGAAAATTGTGAAAATTTTTAGCCAAAAAATCAACAATTTCTGCATTTGTTGTGCAGACCTTCAGTGCAAGTCGCTCGTAAATCATGATTTTATCACATTGGTGTATTATTTGTATACGTATATTTGTGATTTTGTTTGTTGTTGTTGTTTACAGGATGCGGTGCGTAAGGTTGAGCTGGTGGTACTGGATGACAGGAAGTACCCCGTGGAGAGCTTTGTGTTCGCTGTGAACAAGCAGGACAATCGTGACATCCAAGAGTTAGTAGCTCCGCGTTATTTATGAAGAATTAGTAGCTCCACGTTATTTATGAAGAATTGGGAGCTCCATGTTATTTATGAAGAATTGGGAGCTCCACGTTATTTATGAAGAGTTAGTAGCTCCATGTTATTTATGAAGAATTGGGAGCTCCACGTTATTTATGAAGAATTAGTAGCTCCACGTTATTTATGAAGAATTGGGAGCTCCACGTTATTTATGAAGAATTGGGAGCTCCATGTTATTTATGAAGAATTGGGAGCTCCACGTTATTTATGAAGAGTTAGTAGCTCCACGTTATTTATGAAGAATTGGGAGCTCCACGTTATTTATGAAGAATTGGGAGCTCCACGTTATTTATGAAGAATTGGGAGCTCCACGTTATTTATGAAGAGTTAGTAGCTCCACGTTATTTATGAAGAATTGGGAGCTCCGCGTTATTTATGAAGAATTAGTAGCTCCACGTTATTTATGAAGAATTGGGAGCTCCACGTTATTTATGAAGAGTTAGTAGCTCCACGTTATTTATGAAGAATTGGGAGCTCCACGTTATTTATGAAGAGTTAGTAGCTCCACGTTATTTATGAAGAATTGGGAGCTCCGCGTTATTTATGAAGAATTAGTAGCTCCACGTTATTTATGAAGAATTGGGAGCTCCGCGTTATTTATGAAGAATTAGTAGCTCCACGTTATTTATGAAGAATTGGGAGCTCCACGTTATTTATGAAGAGTTAGTAGCTCCACGTTATTTATGAAGAGTTAGTAGCTCCACGTTATTTATGAAGAATTAGTAGCTCCACGTTATTTATGAAGAATTAGTAGCTCCACGTTATTTATGAAGAATTGGGAGCTCCACGTTATTTATGAAGAATTAGTAGCTCCACGTTATTTATGAAGAATTGGGAGCTCCACGTTATTTATGAAGAGTTAGGAGCTCCACGTTATTCAACAAGAGTTAATTGCTCCATGTTCACTACAAGATAGCCTTATGCATAAGATTGGTTGTGAATAACTAGTTGAATAAGTAAACTCTTGCTAAAAAACCCTTCAACCATGAATTGGACATACATATGTGGACATATAGTGAATTCTTGTATATCTGCCGCAATTTGTTTTCAAAAATATGTTGGACTGACGAGTTTGGCAGATTAACTGGATATTCATAAGTACTTATACATTATTTTGATACTATAGAACTGTGTCAGATGAAAGGTTTGGAAGATAAACCGATGATAGATTAACAAGAATTCACTGTATTCAGATTTAGTGGATTCATTTCAGAGAAGGGACAAGAGAGTGCACACACACTAACCCCTTTGCACATACACTAACACCTTTGCACATACACTAATCTCTTTGCACATACACTAACCCCTTTGCACATACACTAACCCCTTTGCACATACACTAACACCTTTGCACATACACTAACCCCTTTGCACATACACTAACCCCTTTGCACATACACTAATCTCTTTGCATATACTATAACCCCATTGCACATACACTAACTCCTTTGCACACACACTAACCCCTTTGCACATACACTAACCCCATTGCACATACGTTAATCTCTGCACATACACTAACTCCTTTGCACATAAAATAACCCCCTTCAACCCGCCACATTCTCCTTTGTGAACTGGAGCATATTTACAAGAATATTTCCTACCACGTAGACATACGTGTATGTTCAGTCAATTCTCATTAATCTGTCACAATTTACGAGGAAAAAAGGTAGAAAAGTAATGAGTTTAGCTAATCATCAAAACCATTGTTATGTACACGAATGAATGTGTGCACCGAAATGATGATGGAAAAAGGGTGAGGTGGCTAGAGTAGCGACAAATTAGCAAAATTTGCTGTATTTGCAATGTAACAATGAGTTCAGTGAGTCAGGTTGTGTTCATTAGTAATAAATCCCCAACATGTGCATTTATGCCTATGAATACCGTTAGGAGAGGTGGGCAGATGGAGGAACTAGACCAGCAACTTAAGGGCGTCCTGCTCCGAATAGCTGTGTCCGAGACTCTGTTGGAGGGACCTGTGCTTGGGGAAGATGCAGCGTTCGAGGTTAAGGTGCATGCCTTACAAAGTGCAGTATCAGAATTGGAAGGAACAACACAGTTTCATGTATGTACTTATGTGTATGTGCACTGTATGTGTGTGCGTGTGTGCTGCATATACACACAGGTATGGTATGTACTCCCTTTTGCATTATTGTGTGTGTGTGTGTGCGTGTGTGCTGCATATACACACAGGTATGGTATGTACTCCCTTTTGCATTATTGTGTGTGTGTGTGTGTGTGTGTGTGTGTGTGTGTTGTATTCAGATTCCTTTGTAAATCTACCCCCACACTCACTGTACATATATACATATTGCTTGGGACAATAATATGTACATGTGTATGTACAGTATATTATACAGAAATGCACACAGAAACATTATATTTCAATACAGTGAATTCTCGTTAATCTGCCACCGCTTTATCCGCCAAACCTTTTAATCCACCACAATTTCCCAGTACCAATATAATGTACAAGTACCAATGAACATCCAGTTAATCTGCCAAACTCATTAATCCACCATATTCTTTGAAAACGAATTGCGGCGGATTAACGAGTATTCACTGTACATGCATACTTATGAATGTATATGCATACATATGTACATACTGTATAGCGGGAAATTTTCGCGGGACAAAATTTTCGCAGATGGCTCCAAAAATGAAAATTCGCGGATAAAATTTTCGCGGATGCTGGCCAGAGTCACGCGACAGAACAGCGAGAACGCCTAATTCGCGAATAAAATTGTCGCAGATGTTAGGCCAACTGCGAAATCCGCGACAATTTTGTCCTGCGAATATTTCCCGCTATACAGTACGTACAGTGGTAGCCAAAATGGCAGCATAATGTTAAATATTGCCACCATTGATGCCTGTTCTGATGTGCCTTTCAATCTTCTACCTCAGGTATTTCCGTGGATGTCGGCTGACTCAGCTGGGAAGAGTCCACCCTCACCACAAACACAAGTCGTTCCTTTAAAGTCCTTCGTAAACAACCTTGTCAAGGTGCATATACGTGTATGGTGTAACCTCTCCATTGAGGACATTATTGAGCCATGGTTGTAACTTCTTGTAGTATGTAACCTCTTCATTAAGGACATTATTGAGCCATGGTTGTAACTTCTTGTAGTATATAACCTCTCCATTAAGGACATTATTGAGCCATGGTTGTAACTTCTTGTAGTATATAACCTCTCCATTAAGGACATTATTGAGCCATGGTTGTAACTTCTTGTAGTATATAACCTCTCCATTAAGGACATTATTGAGCCATGGTTGTAACTTCTTGTAGTATATAACCTCTGCATTAAGACGCCTGTGCTCTTACCGTTCATGTAATTCCCTAGTCTCGTCACCAGCACCACAAGCTCTTCCTGTGAAAAGTCAGTCTTGGAGGCGATAGGACAGTTCTCTTGACACTGTGATGTAATATCGTGCGATGAGACCTCCTCTGTACCTAAACCAGCACAATTAGAGGGGCCACATGTGTCCAACCTTCCTGGTACATAAAATACACTTTACACCCCCCCCGTTCACGTGAACCACACAATTTGAATTTCAATTATTTGTGATGATAAAGCAGGCACCATCAAAGTAGTGTTAATTGTTTGCACATAAACGTCACTATTGAATTCCCATTAAACTATAGCATTCCTTTTGACTGGATGTTAGCAGTGCCTGGATACCTGATTGATATCTTCCTTGTTGCTATAGCGATGAACTGTACTGCACCCTTCAGTTAAACATCTGTCAGCCCAGAGTAGGTAAAACATCAAATTCTTGTTAATCTTGTTATTTTTCAATGCATATGGCGGATTAACTGAATATTCATCACATTTGCATATTGTATTGATGTTGGGAATTGTGATGGATTAACAGTTTGGCAGATAAAATGGTGGTGGAATAAGAATCATCTATGGTACACGAGGAAATCAACTGGTGCTGGACGTACATCACCCTTTCTGCTCCTTGAGGCCGCTACATACGGCCACTGTGTTATGTCACATGGGTGTCATGTGATCCGGATTCCTTCCTACCACAGATGCAAGTGTATGTACAACAGTTTCCTCAAACCGTTGCACAAATCATGGAGCCATAGAAAACAGACAAAAGTCTTTAAATGTTGTTTTTTGTTGTTGTTGTGTTGTTGTTTCCTGTGTTCTACTGGATATTCATGTACATAGATTGCCTTTCAGTTTCAATTGTACATAAAATTCGATATGTACGCAGTACTATATATGAATTATGTTTCAGAAATCTCAAAAATGTGCCGCACTCTGTTCACATTTATGACTTATCATGTTGCTTGAAAAAAAAATTATATTGCAATAATTATTGTTTGAACTCACATTTATCATTTTTTATATCATTCAATGTAAATATTTATATTCAGTATAATATATGAAATATACGATATAATATGTGTATTGATGTTATGCATTTTATATACAGTAACAGTCTAATATTTGCGTATAAATACCGATTTTCATGCGCATACATTCTAACAAAAATGGCGCTATTTGGGCAAGACGCTGTTTGTATTATCACTGGAGCTAGCAAGGGAATTGGAAGGTCAATAGCCAAAGCCTTTAGTCAAGAATGGGCCGCTGGTAAGAGTCAAGTTGACTTTGTCCTCCTAGCCAGAACCGTGAGCGGTCTTGAAGAAACTAGAAGTGTAATCCTTGAAAAATTCCAATCTTCTGGAGTCGCTCCCAATGTGCAAGTGCACCTCTTGCCGTGCGATCTTGGGGACTTGTCGACTGTTGACAAGACCGCCTCTGAGTTGATGGCGATCCTGGGTGGATGCAAGGGACGCAAACAAGCAGTCCTGGTCCACAATGCCGGCAGCATTGGAGATGTCAGCAAATATGGATACCATTTATCAGCTCAAGAAGTCAGTTCCTACTTCGATCTCAACTTCGCTTCTTTTGTTGGACTGACCTCTTCATTCATGTCTTCCTCCTTTGATTCAAAGACCATTATCAACATTACTTCCATTCTTGCTCAAGTACCTTTGGAAGGCACAGCGCTTTACGGTGCTGGTAAGGCTGTAAGGGAACACTACTTGAAGGTCCTCTCGAAGGAAGCACCCTCGGTGAGGATTCTCAACTACAGTCCTGGACCATGTGACACAGAGCAGCATAAATGCTTGAGGGACAATTGGGTGAGTGAGCAACTCAGGAAGAATGCGCAAGAAGCTTACGACAAGGGAGAGGTGCTGGATCCTAATGTGTCTGTTGCCAAACTGGTATCGATTTTGAAGGAGAACAGTTTCCAAAATGCTTCGACTGTTGATTATTTCGACGACAACAAGCCTCGCGGAGTCTAACCTATACAACATTGGATGAATGTCCACGTAACATTTATAGTTACCACATATTCCGTAATTAATGATATCCTTGAATTTCATCAAACTTTGATTTAATGGTCATAATTGAATAATAATTTACCATTTTTTTAATTTATAACTTGGTTTTCGATATCTTAAGTATCATAGTATTTGAATCCAATGAAATAAAATGTCACAACAATATAATCTAACTAATAATGTAGCATGCAGAATGTTATATGTACATGTATGTGTTATTATTCGATTAATTCTCGATATACATATACAAATTTTACAATAATTTTTTAATTCATTGCATTATAGACTTACATAAATCCTAGTTTGTATACATGTATGGCAGAATTACACACTGTTTTTTGTCCTACTAAATTACACATGCATATTACAATTATTCTGTATTGTATTGAATTATTATACTAGTACTCCACTTAGTCTGGTGGACTACTTTCCAGGGAGCCTATGCAGTGAAGTTAACATACATATACATACAAACACATGATAAGCAACACAGATTTATAACAGATATGTCTTATAGTAGAATAGAGGGTAAAAACAAAAACGTGTTGTGATTGAAGTTGCAATCAGACTTACTCCAGGTAGCCTTGTCTTTGGCTAAGGCTCTTAGAGTTTTGATGCCATTGGCACATTTGAATACCAGCTGGTGATGCTTTAGATCAGTACTGATAGTATTAAGAAGGTTTGTCTGGTGGTGACCACGTCTGCCCTTGTGCATCTGTGAGCCCACAACTGCAAAGTGTATAAAGTGAGTTGAGCTGGTGTATCCTGAGACATGCGTATTACATGTTTTAACATTCCCCATCTGCATTCTTGTACTATGGTAGACAAAGGCTGGATATTGCATCAGGGATAGAGTTGGCTGTTGCTAATGGTGTTTGGCCAGCATATGCCAAGTATAGATCGGAGGTGATGTTGTGGCATTTGTCCAGTTGATGGAGGCTGGTTATTGGGAGAACCTAGCTGTCACAGTTGTACGTACAGCATGATCGGAACAACGATGGTATGGTAGATTTATAATCTTTTCTCTAGTGTAATGAGTGGTCGACTCATCCACACAGCCCACAGTGAGTGAAATGCACCAGTGCCTAGATGACAGTGATGGATGAGGTCAGCTTTGCTGCATAGTAGTGAGCCGAGTGATTTGGAGGTTTGCCTGAATGCTTCTTGGCTACTAGGGTTGTCTTGGTGGACGTGTACAGGTTCAGTTTTAGATTTATTGACTATCAAGTTCCACTACTCAAGAGTGTCAGGAATGGCAAGTAGAAGAGCTGTCAGAGGAGGTTGTTTTTTCGTTGGCAAAATCCACGTCATCGGCATACTCTCATTCAAGAGGCATTCCACTGTTAGAGATAGGAGGGTTCGGCCAAGAGGTGTTTGATCTGTCTTCACGCAAGGCAGCATGATTGATGTCATGTTTCTGGTTATACCCACTTCAAGTGATTAATCCATTAATCAATCAGTGTTTACTAGGCACTGATAATCGATTTGAAAACTACAGACAATTCCCAGCCTAACTGCATGTGGGGCTTCAGTGTATGTTTCAAAAATCCAATTCCCATATTATGTGAACTGTATGGAGCATGCAATCAACTACATCCAACAAAGGTTGTACTATAGGTGCTATACGTATGTGTCTATACAACTCATTGCATTCACAAATAATAATATTACTGCCAGTGGCATGGGGGGAGGCTTCAGTCAATGTTTTGCCTATCTATAATAAGCCCCGTGAATTGAATGAACTTACCCTAATGGTCTTGAATAGCTAGGGATGGGGGAGGGGGGTTATGAACGTAATGAATCTCCCTCCCCTATCTGGCTGATTCGATTAGTGCCATTTTCGAGATATGCCGAACTGCGACATTGTCGGTATTGCATCCCGTATCTCGGTGTATGGTGGGATAATTTTACATTTCATAATATCATACAAATTGCCATACATGCATGTGAAGTATTTTCACTATTTATGATTCAGCTTCAGGGACTGTTAAGAATATTCCCATATCAGTATGAATGCAAGTTATTATCTCTCACTATTTGTAAGGGATTTTTGTGAGTTTGTGTAATTGCATACATAATTTTTCTTTAGTTGAAGTTACGTGAAGAATTTTTGGGAAGAGGTGTACATTCATCACACTCCCTGAAGTCAGAAATCTCCTGGAATTACACATGACTGTCCGCATGTGACACAGTGATGGAGTCATGTGACAAAATGATGCAGTCATGTGATACAATGATAGAGCATGCATGTGATGCAATGATAGATGCCATGTGACACAATGATTGATGTCATGTGACACAATGATAGATGTTGTGACACAATGATGGAGTCATGTGATGCAATGATTGATGTCATGTGACACAATGATGGGGTCATGTGACACAATGATTGATGTCATGTGACATGATATCCTTGGTTACACTAGAGTATTGAATTCCAAATCGCAAGCGCTTCAACACAGAACTGCTCCCATACATTTCATGTATATAGCATGAAATGTGTAAATTAAAATTATGGATCATTTGACATTGATTCAAGTAAACCACCACATATCAAGGTGGTTTGAAGGTATGCAGTTAGAAACCGATATAAAATAGGGCACTTTAGCACTACAATGCAATAGTGTAATTGCTGTACTAGTAGTACTACAATGTACTTTAGGCTATAGGGATAAATGTTCTGATTGATCATGTGATCCTGAAGGTGATGGTTGTTATGCAATGAAAAAGGCTGGCTACATTATTGTGATGGATGTCATGTGACACACACAAGGAGCATGATAGTCATGTGACACACGAGGAGCATGATAGTCATGTGACACACACGAGGAGCATGATAGTCATGTGACACACACGAGGAGCATGATAGTCATGTGACACACACGAGGAGCATGATAGTCATGTGACACACACGAGGAGCATGATAGTCATGTGACACACATGAAAAACATGATAATCATGTGACACAGTGATGAATTCGAATGTCATGTAACATGAGATGCAGTGAATGTACAACGAATGTTCCACACATGTAGTACATCTGGCATAATGAAATTGCACTCGTATTAATCACTGCCAAACAGAAAATGGTCCAAGCAGGACATTCCACAAAAACAATAGCAAACTTATCTAATCAGACACGCTCCATACACCTGAGATAAGGTAGCTATTATAGGGCACAACATTCACAACATCGCATGAATATTATTATATCAACTCAATGATTGAGCTTACATGTAATAATATATTTACTGCTCTGTGAATTGAATAATACAGTGATTATTGCATGATATGTACATTCTTATGGTCTCTGTGTTGTTCTGTTTTGGTTGCCATGGAAATAACACATGTAATAAAAGAAGGTCATTAAGAAAGATATCCAAGTGAGTTGTTATCTGATCAAAGGACCACTTAGGGTGCATGCTAATGGAATTCTAATGATATTTGAGTATCGATGTTGTTATCGAAACGCTGGTCACGCAGAATCTCCAAAAAGACCTAATTTGGTCAAACGAACATGTACGCGTATTTATACAGATTATACACAGATTACTGTAATATAATACAGTATGTAGTTATGAATTATATTAATATAAATTATAATACATTATTACATATAATACATAGTATAATAAGTATATATGTATTGAAACTATGGGCAAACATGTATGGTATATGCAATACATACTGTATGTATGCATGCATGTACCTGGCTTACTATGTGCATGCATGCATCAATGTTGATATTCTCCTCTCTCAGTGAGAGTTTGGTTGACTGTCAACTTTCATTACATCGGAGAATATCGTTCCTTCGAGCCAAATCACAATGTGTTACTTGTTCTGTGTTGGAACGATCCTACATTGGGTGATAGGATTGGTGCCGTGAGTAGTTTGAGAATCATTCAGCAACAGCCATCACACACTGACAGCCATCATATAACAAAGATCACCACCCACCCCATAGCCATCACACATCAATGATCATCGCACACCAAAAAGCATCACACACCAAAAACCATCGCTCACCAACAACCATCGCTCACCAACAACCATCGCTCACCAACAACCATCGCTCACCAACAACCATCGCTCACCAACAACCATCGCTCACCAACAACCATCGCTCACTAACAACCATCGCTCACCAACAACCATCGCTCACCAACAACCATCGCTCACCAACAACCATCGCTCACCAACAACCATCGCTCACCAACAACCATCGCTCACCAACAACCATCGCTCACCAACAACCATCACACACCAACAACCATCGCTCACCAACAACCATCGCTCACCAACAACCATCGCTCACCAACAACCATCGCTCACCAACAACCATCGCTCACCAACAACCATCGCTCACCAACAACCATCGCTCACCAACAACCATCGCTCACCAACAACCATCGCTCACCAACAACCATCGCTCACCAACAACCATCGCTCACCAACAACCATCGCTCACCAACAACCATCACTCACCAACAACCATCGCTCACCAACAACCATGTATTGTACAATCAATTGCTACACAACAACTGGAATTCACATGATATAGTGTAATTTAACCATATCTTACTGAACACCTCCTCAACATGTAGAGGTGGTCTCTATGTAGAGGTGGTCTCTATGTAGAGGTGGTCTCTATGTAGAGGTGGTCTCTATGTAGAGGTGGTGTCTATGTAGAGGTGGTCTCTATGTAGAGGTGGTCTCTATGTAGAGGTGGTCTCTATGTAAAGGTGGTCTCTATGTAGAGGTGGTCTCTATGTAGAGGTGTTCTCTATGTAGAGGTGGTCTCTATGTAGAGGTGGTCTCTGTGTAGAGGTGGTCTCTATGTAGAGGTGGTCTTTATGTAGAGGTGGTCTCTATGTAGAGGTGTTCTCTATGTAGAGGTGGTCTCTATGTAGAGGTGGTCTCTATGTAGAGGTGGTCTCTATGTAGAGATGGTCTCTATGTAAAGGTGGTCTCTATGTAGAGGTGGCCTCTATGTAGAGGTGGTCTCTATGTAGAGGTGGTCTTTATGTAGAGATGGTCTCTATGTAGAGGTGGTCTCTATGTAAAGGTGTTCTCTATGTAGAGGTGGCCTCTGTGTAGAGGTGGTCTCTATGTAGAGATGGTCTCTATGTAAAGGTGGTCTCTATGTAGAGGTGGCCTCTATGTAGAGGTGGTCTCTATGTAGAGATGGTCTCTATGTAAAGGTGGTCTCTATATAGAGGTGGCCTCTATGTAGAGGTGGTCTCTGTGTAGAAGTGGTCTCTGTGTACAGGGAGTTCCACACAGAGATGGTCTTCTAGACAGGTCCCACTGTACATAATGTAGAGTGGGACCCATATTAATGATTACCTCTACACTAAGACCACCTGTCCTAGGTGACCACTATTGGACTATCCACTATGTCATCTTGACTACCACACACCACCTCTACTCAAAGACCACCTGTCTACAGAGACCACCTGTCTACAGAGACCACCTATTCTTGGTCCCCTGGGTGGTCTTTCCAGACCGGTTTCACTGTACATAATGTAATTATTGCCTGGTGTTCTTTCATTGTTTCACCTTGCACCGATAAATGTATCGGATTACAGCTTTTGGGATTATTGAATATTTGCAA
>OZ026557.1:3943965-3953965 GCA_964020155.1 Chondrilla cf. caribensis | reverse complement strand
CAGGTACTCACTAACCAGGAGTATGTACTAACCCAGGTACTCACTAACCAGGAGTGTGTACTAACTCAGGTACTCACTAACCAGGAGTATGTACTAACCCAGGTACCCACTAACCAGGAGTATGTACTAACCCAAATACTCACTAACCAGGAGTATGTATGTACTAACCCAGGTACTCACCAACCAGGAGTATGTACTAACCCAGGTACTCACTAACCAGGAGTATGTACTAACCCAGGTACTCACTAACCAGGAGTGTGTACTAACCCAGGTACTCACTAACCAAGAGTGTGTACTAACCCAGGTACTCACCAACCAGGAGTGTGTACCAACCCAGGTACTCACTATCCAGGAGCATGTACTAACCCAGGTACTCACTAACCAGGATGGGCTCCACAGAATTCAACATTGAGTATTAGTCGTGTTTCAAAAGGGCTACTTTTTGGCCGGTTAAGTGAGGTCCTCAGATGAGTCATGGATGCCTAGACTTACATGTAGCTATAAGATCTCCATTCACTGTTCATCATTTTAAAATATGTACGTACATTTATGTATTAAATACTGTATGTAGTAATGTGTGAATTAAAACATATTATAGGGTGTGTACATGTATGTATTCATATGAACTTCGAACTCAATGAGTTGATACGTACAGCAGGTGCAGATTTTGGGTGGTTTCTATGTACAGCAATATGTAAACACACACAGGACAGCTTAGAAACACTAAATGTTGTGATTTTCAGAGTGTTTGGAGACCTCTAATAAATAATATCTCTACACAAGCAGTAGAAGTTCAGTAGAAGCTCACAACTGAGACCACCTATGGGACTGGTTGAAGTACAGTAGAACCTTACAATTGAGACCACCTATGGGACCAGTTGAAGTACAGTAGAACCTCACAATGGTGACCACCTATGGGACTAGTTGAAGTACAGTAGAACCTCACAATTGAGACCACCTATGGGACCAGTTGAAGTACAGTAGAACCTCACAATCGAGACCACCTATGGGACCAGTTGAAGTGCAGTAGAACCTCACAATCGAGACCACCTATGGGACCAGTTGAAGTGCAGTAGAACCTCACAATTGAGACCACCTATGGGACCAGTTGAAGTACAGTAGAACCTCACAATTGAGACCACCTATGGGACCAGTTGAAGTACAGTAGAACCTCACAATTGAGACCACCAGTGGGACCAGTCAAAGTGGTCTCAGTTGTGAGGTGGTCCTAATTCTGATGTTGAAAGTGTATAGAGCAGTACAGTACAGGCATTTCTGGGAATTGGAATAGTGTTCTTATAATCCAAATTCTGATGTTGAAAGGGTACAGAGCAATTCACACACATATGACTGAGTACCAGAGGTCCCACTACTGAGGTGTTTGGAATATTACTACTAAGATGGCTTACAGTGAGGTTCCACTGTAGTTAAATTAGGATTCTGCACATTCTGTGTTGTAGGAAATGTGGTAGGGAACACTGTAGGAAACACTGTAGGAAACGCTAGAAATACATTTTGGTTGGAATGACTGCTGGGATATGCAATCATGCCTGCTTGTTACTTCAATCAACTGGGTGAAGGTTGGTACTTAAGTCATCGTGTTGCGAGGACATGGTGACATACCTCCCTAAGCACATCATAAGGGCACCATCCATCCTGCAGAAACACGATTGATATTACCATTCCAGAGGAACTCAATCGATAACCCAAGAGCTGCAAAAGTAATAACATTTCAGACTACAATAGAGAGTGCAGTTGTTTTACAATACATTGGAATCTCTGTTACAGGACACTGTGAATAAAGGACGCTGTAGAAGTCACTTTTGCACAAGTGCACGTTTGAGGCAACCAAAATGTACATTCCTACATATAGTGCCTGTACAGTCTACCAGTTGACTATACTGTACCACGTTCCACTGTATCCAGCTATGTATGTACACAAACTGTACCACGTTCTACTGTATCCTGCTATACTGTACCAGATTCTACTGTATACACCTACGAATGTAAGTACACGTACCATACTACGTGTGTTCCACTCTATCCAGCTATGTACACATACTGTACCAGATTCTACTGTATCCTGCTATGTACACAAACTGTACCACGTTCCACTCTATCCAGCTATGTACACAAACTGTACCACGTTCCACTGTATCCTGCTATGTATGTACACATACTGTACCAGATTCTACTGTATCCTGCTATGTACACAAACTGTACCATGTTCCACTGTATCCTGCTATGTACACAAACTGTACCACGTTCCACTGTATCCTGCTATGTACACAAACTGTACCACGTTCCACTGTATCCTGCTATGTACACATACCATACACAAGTGTACACATTAAGCAACAACCTGATGGTTTATGTTGTGATGTAGGACCATCGTGTTATTAAAAATACTTGCCACAAAACACATGTAGTGCCTCCCAAACAGAAGTCTGGTATCCATAGCAACTTGGACAAGTAGTGAAAATGGTTCAAAGAGGCAATTAATACCTGAAGACCTTCACAGTGCTACGTTCCATATGGCAGTGCTGCTACTGCAGCACTGACAGTATCAAGGGTATATTTACATATGTGCATATATACAGTGGGAACTTGATAATCTGACACCAAACAGTCAACCAGTAGCATGTCAGATTGGAAGTGCAGTAAGATTACAGTGGGACCTTGATAATCTGACACCAAACAGTCAACCACTAGCATGTCAGATTGGAAGTGCAGTAAGATTACAGTGGGAACTTGATAATCTGACACCAAACAGTCAACCAGTAGCAAGTCAGATTGGAAAGGTAGCAAGATTACAGCGGTTTCATAATACAGATGACAACGACTTGCAATGTGGTTGGATTACAGACATGCTGGATTATGGAGGTCCCTCTGTTGGGCGGATTCTCATAAATCGTCCATCATTCGTGAAGAAACACACACACACAACAGATTAGCGAGGTTGTGGGCTAATATACCCACTATTATGTACCTATGTACCTACGTACGTACACAAATGAACCTGGACACATACCGACAGCAGATGAAATGGTGGTGGAATAACAAATCTATACCATATATGGTAAAACTACATACTTCACAAAGGACACATTGGGGGCACAATTTGTTCCTCATAGAGAGGTCATCAACTCTTCAGAGGTCAAAAATGTATTAACTCTGTACACATGGAAGTCTATATTTGGAGGCTTAGAAATTCGGGTGTCCTGTCTCTCCCCTTACTCATCCCAGTGGGATGCTGGGAGAACGGAACATTCCTTTCAAGGTCATAATAGTTCCAATTGCAGCACGTACAATGGTACAACACACGGCGTAGTGGTGGCATTTCACCACCGTAGAGCCAAAGAAGGCTTGTTGATGTAATTCACAGGCCAAACAGAGCCCCTACGTGAGATGGGACAAACAGGATGTCTACCTTATCTCATAGGATCATACCTATGTAATATCCGAATTTACATATTTTATTTAATACTTATAATATTGTACCTTTTAAAAAGAATAAACTACTTGGGAGGAGGAAGATAGTAAGTGGTGTGCGTGTATACATGCGCTCGTGCGAGCGTGTGCGTGTGTGTTTCTGTGTGCACCAGGCATGAGTGTGTGCGTACATGTGTGTGTATGTGCAAGTGCATTTGAGCGTGTTTGTTCATGTGTGTGTGTGAGTATGCGTGCATGTACGAATGTGTCTGTGTGCATGTGTGTTTGTGCATGTTCGCGCATGTGCATGCATATGTATGCACGTATGTGTGTGCAGCAGTAAGCACAATACTCCTAACTTGTGAAGTATCATCCAAAACAGTTGTAACAATCTCCCTCACAATGCCCTCACAATTGTGCAACGCGACTTTAAAGGCAAACTGTGTTAGTTGAAACAGATAATCAAGTGACAGCCATCCAGGATCATCTTAGCATAATTCACACAACTGAGTGTGTGATCATCCTTTTTGAGAGAATATCTAAGGTACTCACCCAATGGATCAAGAATACATAGTACATATGGATATCATTTAACATGGAAAACACCACGGTTCGTACAAGGCTTCAGTTTAGTTCCAAATTCACTCACTGACTTTGAAATCATCGTCCTAATTAATTTAGAGACACGAGTCTGTCCATGTTTATACAGCTGATTCAATATGGTAATTTGGGTACAGACCACCTACGTAACCATCAGTATGTACTACATATAGTTACACGGAGGGGTATGATCACACTTGGATTAGGTCTAGCTCACTACATTGGTTTCCAATCCGCCCACACCCATGTATCACACAATCCCCTGCAATGACATGCCTATGAATGTATTTATAGCACAAGTGGACCGGATTCATCTACCCCCAATTGGACTGTGACAAACTAGGATGAGTGAAACAGGTGGTAAACAGAAACTGAATTGTAATAAGAGAAGAATAGTACAAGTAGTGGATTATTATTCTACTATGTGTACGATACACTGAACTCTACAGACAACAACCTGATAGGCTGAAAATCCAGCCAATACTCTGCTTAGCTGAGATTGACAACTCACAACATTGCCCAGTGCTACTGATGAGGAGTGGTATTCTCCAAAAAGGCCTTCTAGCACATTGGCAAAGAAAATGAATATTACCGATTCTGGTCATAATCCTTTATAAGAGAACAATATACGTACGTAAATAAGAACTATGAGATTCTATTGAGAACATGCTGAAGTGTTACAAAAAGAGCATTATACAAGCTAACGAAAGTACGTACTGTACTTACGTGGCATTGATTTATACATTCTAGTGCATTCGTACATCAGCTCATATGGTACATCGTACAAAGGTGCTAGTATGTACAAATCAATGCAACAGGCCTCATACAATGAGCGGGAGCTAGGGCAGCCATCTTTGGACTGATACTTCATTCAAACCGTTGGAGCACTAGAATGGAAGAGGTCGGATGAACTGAGCCACTGGATAACTGGATCTCGTGTTAGCGAGGGAATACTGTAACCACATCCACACATGCATGCAGGCACAGTATATACTTATACGTATATTCAGAGTAACTACAGTGAATAATTGTTAATCTGACGCAATTCGTTTTCAAGGAATATGATGGATTAACAAGTTTGGTGGATTAACTTGATGTTCATTGGTACTTTTACATTATATTGATACTGGGAAATTGTGGAGGATTAAAAGGTTTGGCGGATAAAGTGGTGGCGGATTAATGAGAATTCACACGTGTACATCTACAATGATGCATACACATGTGCGTACATACATACAGGTACGTAGTATACACACACTGTATAAGTACACATGTACAGTAATAGTTGTACCACCTTAAAGTAGGGTACATGGGGAATAGATTCAGAGCCCGATGGGTCTGTCTAACCTGTATCTTTCCAATTACATTGTACCCTGCTAAAAGGTGGTACATTTAACTTGGCATTTAGTTGGTTCATTTAGAATGGTGTGAATTTATGTGTTGTGTAGCCTAATGAAGTGCTAATCAGTCAATGTGACGGTTTTAGGGTCCAACCAAGACTGTGAATAGGTGTCTATATATAGAGCCCGATCGATCTCAGCTGTGTGTACACAGGGTACAGTCACACAGGTGGGTGGCGCCTTTGATCTCACCTTGCACTGGAATACCATGCAGTATGTATGTATTTATAGTAACTATGTATGTCTATACATATGTATGTATGTATGTGTGGGTAAAATGAATAACAGTCTCTCTCTCTCTCTCTCTCTCTCTCTCTCTCTCTCTCTCTCTCTCTCTCTCTCTCTCTGTGTGTGTGTGTGTGTGTGTGTGTGTGTGTGTGTGTGTGTGCACGCGTGTGCACGTGTGTGTGTGTGTGCACGCGTGTGCACGTGTGTGTGTGTGTGTGTGTTTGAATTCTGAAGACTTCCAGGCATCCGATAGGGATGCTTCATAATGATTACTATATATGAACATAAGTACATCACCTCATCAGAAGCCATTTAAGTGGCAGGCGGTGTACAGGTTACACAACTAATGGACTTCACCCCTTTTCCTATCTGCTGTCTACACACAGGACTGCTAAGGTTTACAGTTCCATAGATTCGTGATTCTCTACAACCAGGGTGAATCCTGAGACACAAAAGGCCTTAGTACACTGTGTCGAACAAGTAAACTTCCACAACACGACAACTTCAAGTTAGATTCATACAGTACACACAGTACACACAGTACACACAGTACACACAGTACTCACAGTATACACAGTACACACAGTACACATAGCACACAGTACACACAGTACACACAGTACACACAGTACACACAGTACATACAGTACATACAGTACATACAGTACTCACAGTATACACAGTACACACAGTACAAATAGCACACAGTACACACAGTACACACAGTACACACAGTACTCACAGTATACACAGTACACACAGTACACATAGCACACAGTACACACAGTACACACAGTACACACAGTACATACAGTACATACAGTACTCACAGTATACACAGTACACACAGTACAAATAGCACACAGTACACACAGTACACACAGTACACACAGTACATACAGTACACACAGTACATACAGTACACACAGCACACAGTACATACACACATAGTACATACAGTACACACAGTACACATACGTAGCACACAGTACACACAGTACACACAATACACACAGTACACACAGTACACACAGTACACACAGCACACAGTACATACACACATAGTACATACATAGGCTCTCGTGTACGAATCTACAATCCATTGACCAAAATCAACTACATATGTACATCCACTCTGACCTGCTCAGCTCCCGTAGCAACTCATAGTGCAGTGAATACTTGTTCATTTGCCACAATTCATTTTCGAACAATTTGGAGGATTAGCGAGTTTAGTGGATTAACTGGATATTCATTGGTACTTGTACATTATATCGGTATTGGGAAATTGTGGCGGATACAGTGGTAGTAGATTAATGAGAATTCACTGTACTTATTATCCTACTGATTCAGACTACCGCGATCCAGACTCTCGCTGGAAATTGCCACGGAAACAGCGACATCCCGAAATGTAAGAAGCCAGACAACACACCTACACAGTGGAGAATATCACTCACTGGACTGGGAGGTATTTGGTTAGATGTAGATGATGCCAGATAATAGAGAAGGACAGAGAATGTGGGATAATAATAATAGAATTATTATAGGGATGCGGGAATCCCTATGTCTCCAAGACACAGGGTACGGTAGGCCATTAATTGAATTCATAGCTGAGCACAAGCCACACAAGTGTTGCCCTACCATACATAAGTGCCACCTTAACCCAACAACACCTACCAATAACAGAGGACGCGGCAGCCAACACTTATCACACACGGCTAGGTGCATCCTGCCTGCTAATTGATTACCCATGTACATTTCAACCTACTCTACAATTCAAATTTACAATACAGCATTGTCTACTTTGGTAGGAATAAATCAGAGGAAGTCCACAGGAGATACATCCTGTATGAAAACAACTGACAACTTTGTATTAACCACAGCGTTCAGAGAGTACGGGTATCAACATGCTACTACACACACTGAGGGAGTTGCAAAACGTCATTATTCTTGAGATCTCACCATCATTGTAGACTGTGCTAAGAGAGTCTGACCATATGTTGAGCTTTCACCACCGGATTGTAGTGAGTGAATATAGTAACATACAAAACAGGTAAATAAATAAATGTACATGGTGTGACATATGTGTGTATGTACATGAAATGTTATATGTACTTGTGTGCTCTCTCTCTCTCTCTCTCTCTCTCTCTCTCTGTGTGTGTGTGTGTGTGTGTGTGTGTGTGTGTGTGTGTGTTTGTGTGAGTGTGTGTGTGTGTGTGTGTGTGTGTGTGTGTGTGTGTGTGTGTGTGTGTGTATGTGCTAATATACACACATACGTTAAGTATAGTACACTGCCTAAAATACCATTTTGGGTGATTACACGGTAATGCCTTTTATTGACATTTGTGTCCCAAAATACACCTTCAATGGGATCGGATTTCATTACTGTAATTTGAACAATTCCCAAAATACATACATACATTGATAGGATCAATGATATGCCGTATCAGCTGCTCAAATTATAATAATGGGTGGGTGGAGAGAATTCCCCTTCCAATTCCCAATATCAGTGATTTCAGACTGGAACCTTTGAGAAAATAACATGAGACCTATGAATCAAACAAGGACCTGTAAGTTGAATGTACACAGTACATACATTGGGACATGTGAACATCAGGGGTATTGGAAATTACATATCTGAGTTTGTATCTGAATTATGGAGTGAGTCATTTGATGATTGAGACATATATACACATAAATTCTCACTACAGAGGTGTCCTCACTACAGAGGTGTCCTCACTACAGGGGTGTCCTCACTACAGAGGTGTCCTCACTACAGGTGTCCTCACTACAGAGGTGTCCTCACTACAGAGGTGTCCTCACTACAGGGGTGTCCTCACTACAGGTGTGTCCTCACTACAGGGGTGTCCTCACTACAGAGGTGTCCTCACTACAGGTGTCCTCACTACAGGTGTGTCCTCACTACAGGGGTGTCCTCACTACAGGTGTCCTCACTACAGAGGTATCCTCACTACAGGGGTGTCCTCACTACAGGGGTGTCCTCACTACAGGGGTGTCCTCACTACAGAGGTGTCCTCACTACAGAGGTTTCTGTATAACATTAAGTACGTTTATACTACACGGGAATAATATGTGCATGCGTGGATTGATTTTTGTACCTGAATCAAGTCTTATTATTGTATATATTACCTCCAGGAGACGAAAGGTGAAGAACATTTTCAATATGCTAAGGTGTAACCGAAGAAACCAACTATACAACATCAATGTACTGAGAATACAAATACTCTTGGTTAGCACATACTCCTGGAGTGTGCACTAACCAAGAGTGAGTACTAACCAGGAGTGCGTACTAACCAGGAGTGTGCACTAACCAGGAGTGTGCACTAACCAGAAGTGTGTACTAACCAGGAGTGTGTACTAACCAGGAGTGTGCACTAACCAGGAGTGTGCACTAACCAGAAGTGTGTACTAACCAGGAGTGTGTACTAACCAGGAGTGTGCACTAACCAGAAGTATGTACTAACCAAGAGTGAGTACTAACCAGGAGTGCGTACTAACCAGGAGTGTGCACTAACCAGAAGTGTGTACTGACCAGGAGTGCGTACTAACCAGGAGTGTGCACTAACCAGGAGTGTGTTTGTACTAAGCAAGGTACTTACTGAGTATATTTGACCATAAGAAATGTGCAGGCACAACCCTCTATTGCGACATCCTTTTCTTACCAACTATACATACGTACGTATATCGTGCTGCACCGAGGTACCAAGATGGACAGATGGCAGGAGTCACTTTGGTATCAACAAGAAGTGTTGTTCCCGCCAATTTCCACCTGACATAGGTGTGGAGGGGTAACATGTCCTGGCATGGACGGAAGTGTACCACCTGACATGGGCGTGGAGAGATTACATGTCCTGGCATGGACGGAAGTGTACCTGCATGTAAATATGCAAACAAATACGCCCCCCCCCCCACCTGCTACACAAACAAATGCCTCCCTTTTCCAGGAAATTTTTCAAAACCACACCCAACTAGGTGAACCTATTACATTGTGTTTCCTAGTTTAGAAATGGGAATTAGCGAGTGAGGAGGAATAGTAGGGGTAAATCAGTCAGGTGTGTGCATTCAATAACAAAGTACAGTTCACATTCTAAAGTGCTAGGGCGTGTGGGACCTCCCAGTACAGTAAAGGTATGGCACTATGTTTACACAACACCACCCAGTGCTACCGAGACCTGATGGTGTGAATTTATACGTAGGTGTGTACATGTGCATACTAGGGTACTTACGTACATACATGTATGTATGCACACACAAACGCACACACACACACACACACACACACACACACACACACACACAAACACACAAACACACACACACAC
>OZ026557.1:3908965-3938965 GCA_964020155.1 Chondrilla cf. caribensis | reverse complement strand
GGCTTCCGAAGAGATCAATCAGCTATCAGCTGCCCACTAGGCCCTCTCTGGCACCAACATGACAACCACGAGGTGATTCTCTTCCATCACCCCATGGTAACAGGATACTCTATAGCTTCTGGTTGTAAGCAACGACCTGACTTACACACAAGCACATATTAAGTCAAAAGAAACACTACTTCCTTTCAATTTATTGAACAATCGATTAACCTAGCATCTGTTACCTGATGCAATGAAAATCTTGTCAGTGAGGCAGAGCAGGCAATTGATAACGCTTGGGTTACTTGGAATGGGTGTCCTCAGGCATACATACTTGCCTGCAGACACTGTGTGTGTGGATAATTTTGTGTTATTAATGACAAGTGTTATCAGATGTTGACTCACCTAGATAACCCTGCCATGATCTTGTACCACTAGCTCAAGTGTCAAGGGTGCTCACAGCAGCCAATTCCGAGTTCCCCTTTTTCAAGGTTTTCAGGGTTTTCAAGTTACCCTGATTAACCCAGTACAAAATTGTTATGCTAGGAACACATAAGACAATGCTTCACTAACTGAGCAGCTTAGATCATTGAGAAAACAATCCATGCCAGATCGTTTCAGAGTAAGAATCTCAGAGATCTACTTAATCTCCATTGAAATCTTATGTGTAGATGCATTCTTGAAGGGGGGGGGGGGGGTGAGAGGTAGCATTTGCAAAGGCTCTCCCTCCCCCCTCCACAAAGAAACTCTAAACAATTGTGTGACAAGTGTCTTCAAACATCGAATCTCCTACCTATTGAGGACACACTGTTACGTACTTAGCTTGTATCAACAGCTCATTATGTTGAGTGTGCTCATGCAGGAGTTGTCAATTCCATGCTACCCCACCCCAAAGAGGCTACATACAAGAGAATAACTGAATTACGAATTCAATTAAAATGCAACATAACAACAACAACTTGTCAACACAACAACACACATGGTATACGTACACTATCACCAGCGGGTTGTGAAATTCAATTCCCGACACACCAGCGCGTGTTACATTATTCCTTCGAATTCATCATGTATCATTTGTTAAAGATATTAAATACAAATCTAACATGATACAGATCGAAGACTTTGTGTCATAATGCCTCTCGGTACAGTACAGATGAACAAGCAGGGTACACACTCATCAGAAAGAAAACACACACAAGATTATACTCAACTGATACGAAGATTTTTGTAGCGCAAATAACTTTTCATCCGAGCCCGACACACTCACCTCACGACACCATGTTCACCGAGACCCAGAATTACACAGTTTTACCAAACGACAGCTTCTTTGAGAGTCGGTTCTTTGCACAGTAAACGGTACGAGAGAGTAGAGAAAAAAATGGCGTCCAGAGTTGGCGGTCGAGCCGTAGGAACGGACGGGTCTGACTACTCCCATCGAGAAAAGGTCGCTCATCACTACCAGAAAGCTGCTGGACTGAAGAAGAAATGCAAAAAGTTGATGTTATTCCAAAGTGCCTCTCTAGTGGGTCTTGTTGTGACCACAGCTTTCCTCTCCCTCCATCCTCCTTTGCTGATAGCGATTGTTGGTTATTTAATCGGGTTACCGGCTATTCATTTCGGACTCCAAAGGAACAGTTTCATTATGGCCAATATCTATGGGACGTGTTGCGTGTTATTGGGCCTATTCCCCACGAGTTACAGTGTTTACAAGATTCTCTTCAAGGGACCATCTTCCATAGACGTACATGGTATCGTCATCGTGGCTCAGTGTGTTGTGGTGGTGGTCCTGAACATTGTGGGTGCTTACATTGCAAAGGCGCTGATGGTACTCTGGCAACCGAAACAATCCTAAGAGTGAAGGAACACATCCGTGTGGCTTAGACATCGAACATTGTATGCGTGTGTGTTTGGATTTGACCTGTATGTGTTTGTGTATGTCACAGCTTGCAGATCCTAACTATGTGCATACAACATGTGTGTAAACATCTAATACTATTTTGAGAACAGTGATTGATTAAAAATCATTCTAATTGTACTCACACACACACTCACACATGTACACATGTACACACTTCCACAATCCTCCAACAGCAATACACACATCATGCACCTACAGGTATAAGCAGAAGTGAAAAGATATCAATTTTAATCACAAATGCCAATCAACTGAATCAAATGGGAATATGCATGAAAGGTGCAATAGACTGAATGTGTTAATGTATTTATGTATGTACTAAAGTGTGTTATGTGGACATACATATGCTGAAGTGTGTTTGAGAATGCATGTCATTCAGATTAGTACATGTGCATGCGGTTGGTCATGCACACACACACACACACACACACACACACACACACACACACACACACACACACACACACACATTAACACACACACACACACACACACACACACACGCACACACACATTAACACACACACACACATACACACACACACACACACACACACACACACACACACACACACACAACATTCATACTTCTTCTGACTTCACATCCACATACTATCTATTAGTCAAGCTCCGTACTGCTACGGGTTCTGTTGTGTTCATTGCCTGAGGGTGCAGACAAAATTCAACCTTCCAACTCCCTAACAAGATAGAGATTGTTGAACCTCCTACCTTCAATTTCTTGTGTAACACTCATACTTTTGCATCATTATTACTAAATAAGCAACTACATCACATCCTAACTATGTACACTCAAACACACATACGTAGAATTTAGATGCTAACCGGGCTACGATACAGGCATAGTATCATAATATCGAGTATTATTGATTGCAATAATACCCTGTACATTTACATGCATACATATCCAGTGACTTCTCATTATTCCACCAAACCCTTTAATCCACTACAATGCCTGAAAACCAAAGTGTGATTTATATACTAGTATATACCAACGAATATCCTTTTAGTCCCCATATTAATTTTTATGAAAATGAATTGTGGCAAATTAACAAGAAATCACTGTGTGTATGATACGAAAAATCTCAGTTCTGTCATTCATGCAAACATGTACACACTGTACTCAACAGTTGAGCAAAACTTGCCAATATAATATATTATTGGTTTATATATGTACACACAGATGTCATGATATGATAATGCTTAAGGTTACAAGTGCACAAGATTACACAAAGAGTGCTTTATCAGTTGATGATGTTGATATACGCATTTGCACAATTGAACAATACGTATAGTGTCCAGAACACGGTACAAAAAACACACAAACATATAAGCAACAGTGACATTTATATGCTGCATATTATAAAGGTACATACATACATGGTAAAATTATGATGATGTACAAAAATTAGGTAAATACTTCATACGTAGATACTTACACACACTGTGCACACACACACTTGCACACACATACAAAATGATAGATACCAGCTAGTTTCACACCAATCAAAATGAGTGAGTACGTACATAATATGTTCTAACTACACAGAGTGGTTCTTTGTTCAAGATGCTTGTAAACGAGTGGTTGGAGTGGTCAACACACCGATACGATGTAACACAGACCTTTCATAGAAAGTACAAGAAAACTATTTCACCTTGTGTGTAGACACGAGGATGAAATAGGGAAGAGAGGAAGAGAGAAAAGAAGAAAGATCGACTTTACACACAACCCATGAGTGCTGCTCATGGTTCTACAGCAGGGGTGTATGGGAGTCGAATGCCATGTTGATGTTGGGCGTGAAGGGATTGCGGAGGAGGACAGTCTTCCTCGTAACCCGAGATCTGGCTGTGGAGACTGCAGAAACTGTGCTCTGGTGCCACGCTCATCCCAAGCCTGTCCAGCTCACTCTGCGCTTGGAGGACTGTCACCAGAATGGTGACCATGTTGTTGGAGAGAGGGGTGCCTTGTCCCCATGGCTGCCCCAATGAGATGGCGACTGAAGGACTAGGAGCATTGTCCCTTCTGCTGACCTGATTGAGGGCCTCCTTGAAGGACGCAAAACTGAAGATCGGCTCCAGCATCTCGGGGGAAATCGAGGACACATGGCTCATCGAAGCAGGCGAGGTTCCAAAGTAACATTGTAGGTTGGTGAGGTTGTGCAAGTAGACATCACCATTGACAACTTTGAGGAGGAGTCCGCGACCTGTTTGCTTTAGCACCTGCTGGGCTCTGGGGTCATGTGACAGCTTGAAGGGGAAGGCCATTTTGAGCTGGGTATCAATGTCATGTGGTGACAAACTGCCAGGTGGGATCAGGTCTAAAGAAAGAAGAAGAAATACTTATTGCTGAACTTTGCATACCGAGGGAGTGATGGAATCACACACACACACACACACACACACACACACACACACACACACACACACACACACACACACACACACACTGGCAATCTAACTGCTTGCTAACCTGAAGATATGTGGCAGCCTGCAGGAGGGCAAGCAATGGTCTCAGTAGTTCGATGCACTCCACCGTAGCACAAGGAGATTTGGAGTGCACACGGTCCAGTCGGTGGATTTGCATTCTGCGGAGGAGTTAGTGGATCGTAAGGTCCAATAAACTGTTGGTAAAACAAGACAATAGCATAGTTATCAGATTGGTCGTTGGTTTCCATCGAAATGAAAAAAATACACAGCAAATGTAAAAAGAGAGTCCCTCGTCGATCCTTACCGAAGTTATGACGGGGGTCTGTGAGGTCACAGTGCTATTGGAGTTTGGCACATGGTATGGTGCTGTTGGAGGGAGAGAGCAAAGGTTGACAATAAGCTAGGTGCACAAATGTACCATGCACACCAAATACCACATACCACACACACACACACACACACACACATGCACGCGCACACACACACACACACACACACACACACACACACACACACACACACACATGCACGCGCATGCTCATGTAATCACACACACTCACACTATGTACGTATGTATTTGTGGGAAGCCAACAAGTACTGTGTGAGTGGGAGGATTCAATACTGTGGTATTTCCCAAAATCCTCTGCAGGGATTCCCACCAGGACATCGGCCCATCCGTAGATTACAACCCATTCAAGTGTGAATACTGACGGTAATTAAGGTAATTAAATTACTATTGTAAATTTAGGCTCGACTCTATGAGCACTGTGTGAGTATGGCCCTTGCTCTCATGCATGCACTGTGTATGTTTTAGTCTGCTGTGAGAAATATAGTGTATTGTGCGAATACCAACTTTGATATCTGTAACATGCAAATACTTGTGTTGTGTGTGCTGCTGCATGCATGAAATTCTTTGCAACTCACGTGTGACTGGGCAGTTGGGTGAGGACTGGCCAACATGAGGATGGATGGGAGGTGAGTCCTCCACATTGAGCGGGGAGTCGTTACAGGTTGAAGTTGGACTGCTGGATCCGACATCCGTATATCCCGGGTGGGTTTCCTGGTACACGGGCTCCTGGTAGCGAATGCACGGGAGGTGTCCTATGGTGGGATCCACCTTCATTGTTTTGGGTGATATCTGACATTCCTCAGCGTACACATTGTTCTGGTAGGGGATGGTGGACTGAATGCCCCCCATGCTCGAATCATTCTTTATCTGCATGCGTTTAGGAGATATCGGACATTCCTCGTTGTAGTTCTTGTAATATTCTGGATACTACAGTTGAACACAATGGGAAAAGACACATGAAAGCCAATTGCAACCGCAAGGTCTAAAAAACATGCACACACAGTTTTTAGAGTGGATCACTAGGTTCAATATACCCTTGGGATTACAAAAGGCACTTTTTGGGACTACAGGACACGCACACCACAAAGAAGGTATTGCGGTTAATTAGATAGTGTTGCTACTCGTGAATATTATTCTGGAGAATTTGGACTCATGAATTTCATCAAAACAGCTTTCAATGTTGACACAGGGTGACACAATTGTATGTAAGTGCAGACAGACACTAAGGGCCCCACGTACCCAACACACACACACACACACACACACACACACACACACACACACACACACACACACACACACTACAGTATACTCACTGGAGGGGGTAGTGTTTGTCTGTGTTCATACAAACCAGGTCCTGTGATGGTTGGTACTCTGCTTGGCTCTGCTGTGCTGCCAGTGATGTGAGGCATGGCCACACCGAACCCCATTGGTTTTGGAGTACAGTGCACGGAATCGTACATGGCAACCTGTTCTGGAAAGGGATTGAACACCGGCTGTTTCCATTGGGTGGAAAGGTCAGGGCAGGGGTAGGTGTCTAGTGGCATGAAGGCCTGACCTCCTGGTTGAGGGTACGGTATAAACGGATATGGCGGAATGCACATGGAGAAACCTGAGAGGAGAGACGAAAGGAGCACTATGGAATGCATTCCAAACTGCAATTTCATACATACACATGCATGAAGTTGCCCCACGTGCAACATGGATGTTTCAGATACCACAAAAGGACAAGTGTCGCTTGGAGTCCACCTTGGTGAGGCAGAGAACTGTACTAATGATACTGTACTTGACATGCAGCCACAAGGTACGAGGTCTGTGTATGCACCACACAATCCTGCTGGTATGGCATTCCAGAAAGTGGTTCATATTGAGCCAAGAAGACCACCATAACAATAATGATGACCACACTGATACAAAACTATTTACCTCCTTCGGGGAGATAATCAGTTCTTCTATGGGTGGCATTCCTATCGTGCTTCCTCTTCCTGCCAGTGTCTGGGAGGAGTCGATACACCCTGTAGTTCTCAGTCTGTTCGTCCTTGAGTTCCACTATGTCCTTCAGTCCATTGAGAGCACAGCGGAAGTTGATCTTCCAAGTGGTGGCATCACCATCGCCCTTGTATTTGCCTGTGTGGGTAGCCCATGCCCTAAAAATGAAAAACACATTATTACATTAAGTGCCAATATTAATGTAATCAGAGCATTGATGGGATAAATCAATTGAAGAGAACAAACTGTAATAAAATTTAAAGGATCGTTCGGCTCTTCGCGGCTAAGTGTAGTTGCGTAGATTTTGATTGAGGCCCTTTACGATAGGCTACAGTGTTCGTGGACACAATAAGTTGTTGGAACTCGCGCTGGAAAAGAAACCGGATATTCTCTCCAGCAGTGATGTACGCACGAGTGTTCGCGCATCGGTCTGCTTTGTCGGGGTTCTTCATTCGTGCGCAAAGCTAACACCATTCGGGCGCCCACAGCACTAGCCACCATGCGAAGCGGATCGGGCTCTAAGGAAAACCGCTGTTGGCTCCAAAGAACGCGAGTTCCTATTTTTACTTTCAGAACTCGAAATCGCGCGACTAACGCATACTTGTTTCAAACTACTTTGAACGTACTTGAACAGTGCCGCATCTCTGGTAGGGTCGTAGCCTCTCTTCTTCGCGTGGATCCAGGGGACCTTGAAGATAGTCTTGGCCTCATCAACCCAATTCAGACCATCGTACTTCCCGCTGTTGATTTGTTCGATTAGCCAGTCCTTCATGCGCTGGGGTCTCTCCCCGTCTTCCGTCTTCACCTTCGTGGACATCTCTTCTCCACCAGTCATGTCAACCGAGGCAGCGAAGAATCTCAACTCTATACTTCCTGTTGTACACCTCACCCGTACCTTGCGAGTAAGCACAGTGTTAGTTCGTGTGTCTACAATCTCGACTGCTAGCCCTGGCCACCCGAGAGTCCTTATATAGGCGTACCAGCCACAAGGGACTTTCCCGTTCAAACGCATGGTCCAGTTGCGGAAAACCACACGCTGTACGGTGTTAGACGGAAATAGTCAATATCAAATGTCATTTTAGAAACTTTACTGTCGTTGTATTATATTGAGTATTTGATGGATAATTTTTATAAAAATCTTAAGCAAAAAACGGTGAAATACTGATGCCTACGTTAAGTTTATTCGATTTCCTTGTAGCATGCTGCAAATCTTTGCAGTCATTCCTCGTGTACTGTTTTTCTTGTTTATTAACTGAATATATCGCACTTGAGAAGAGAATGATTGAATCTACAAACCATGTAATAAGAGTGATGCAGATGAACACCGCTTCTGAATCTAGAAGAAGCGCGTACGGGTAAAGCTAATTTGGAACCCCATGCACATTTGAAGCTAGTTTCTACAGTTCGAACTATCGCAAATAAACGTATTCCAGCAATGGGCGGAATTTTGCATTCGTAACCCCTGCGTAGGAAGAGAGTTGTCCTCTATCGGGCACGGCCATTTTATCCTTGGGCGCCTGCGCGATTCAGGCGCGCTTCTCTGGATCCCACGCCGGTTTGCATGGTTCTCAGTTCTGTCCGTGCGTACGTAAGATTGAGATTCGTGTTAGCCGACGCGAACCAGCGCGATTTCAGGGAAAATTCGCACACGTACATGTACAATCACACATCCTGAAAGTATCGCTATATTTGTTCGAACTTCAAACGATGAGTATACACGAAAAGTAGCTGTTAGTAATACCTGTTTGGCTACGTAGCTCAGTGTTCGTACACCCTCTAGCTCTCCCATCTATTTTACTACACTTTAAGACTTGCTAGTAATAGAGTATTTACCATACTACGCGTGGGTTCGGTTCGAGTTTGTTCTCTCGGATCCACTATAAATTCAAAGGAGATGGAAACTTCAACACTAACTATCATTGGCTGACAAGACTTATGAGTACTGGGCTTAGGATCATCCAAACTGACAAGATGATTTAGGTTTCAGTGTAAAGAAGGACGTCAACTGAAATTGCTGGCTTTCTCTTTATCCCAGTTTTCATTCTAATCGACAACACTGCAGGTATACTACTACTAGTGTACATGCACATGCATGCACATTGCCCGGCCATGCATGCAACTTGCCTGTCAATCACATGACTATAAGACATTAATGGTATAATATAAGTGCATCACATGTATAGTCATAATTTGTACTGCACATGCATGATGTCGTATCAATACCTTGATATCTGATTATGATAATATGTAGTATACAGATTACATACATCATTCAGAATAAACGAAATAATTGCAAAATGTAAATAGTTCAAGTATGCATACATAGTTATTAATTATAATTGTTGCATGTAATCCCTACACATATAGCTATAATGTGCATACATGACTATGCACTTACATTTTTTAATGTAATTATAATAATATTATGTTATTATAGTCTTTTAATTGGACATACAGGTCCATTAATTTTACACATATATAATATATATATATAGGCACATAAATATATCATAATATTATTATGGTATATAGTTTCACACAATAATGTTGCAATTATATTATAATCATATAATTATCATACAGATATATGATCTATATGAATATACATATTATGACCATATTATATAATGAAATTTGTCTAATTAATTAATACGATGATCAGTTTTGATCTTTCATGCATAATGTACGAGAGTCATGAAGTATTCAATAATTTTTCAATGATAAAGTTCCTTATAAAATAGTACAGTGATAAATGGGGTAGCTGTGTTTGGTGCAAGAATTATAATCTCAATTATACAGAAATTAACAATTACATTAAAGGGATAGTGGGTTATATCAATCAGAGACTGACAGAATGGAAATTAATAATTAGTGCTAATCCCCGAGGAGACAGCCAATGTTGAGTGAACGAACTCTAAGACCTAATTAAATCTAGCCACCCCAAAGTAATCCGGGCCTCAATATTTCCTTTTAGGCCCCCAGCTCGGGGGCTGCCATTTGGGGTTTGGGGCTTCCACACCCTGGATGGCAGGAAAATCCTCCTCGATCGATTCCTTGTTCTGCCAGGGGGCGTCCCTGATCTTGAACTCTGACCCCTCCTTGGAGCTGTGCTTGGGATGACGCTGGGTGTCTCCTCCACGAGTGTACCTCTTCTGCAGTTCTTCTTCCTCCTCTTTCATCTTAACATCTTCCATCTGAACACAAAATAGAGAATTTACTGGTGAAAATATAACATTATGAACGTACGTGTGCGCACATGTGTTTGTGTGTGTTTGTTTGTGTGTGTGTGTGTGTGTGTGTGTGTACGTGTGTGTACGTGTGCTTGCATGTGTGCACGTACACGACCTAAAATAATGTCCACACATTACCCTATACAACAAAACAACATACTGCTCAATATAGCTACATTGAGTGACAGTTTCACTGTATTGTCTCCATAAAGATATTTACCACAGTGAAAACAATGACAGTTTAATGTTTTTCTTCCTTTTGAAACTGAAGGTATCCGGAATAAAAAAACGACACACTGTGTTTTGACCAGACTTGGTTGTTTGTGAATACATCATTGGAGTATCTGATAAATTTGTCACAATAAGAAAGAAAACTTTAGAAATTATAGGGTTGTGCTATACAAGGATTACTGCTGATTTGGTTGAGTGGATATGTCGTGAAAAGAAGGGGAGGATCATGGTCGTGTGTGTGTGTGTGTGCGTGTGTGCGTGTGTGTTTGTGTGTATACATGCATGTGTGTGTGTGTGTGTGTGTGTGTGTGTGTGTGTGTATGTTTGTGTGTATAGATGCATGCATGTGTGTGTGTGTGTGTGTGTGTGTGTTTGTGTGTATACATGCATGCGTGTGTGTGTGTGTGTGTGTGTGTGTTTACACGTGTGTAGTGTGTGGTTCCACAATGGTCACTTAGCACAGGTGGCTCTTTGTACAAGTAGTACTTGATGCAGATTCCACCGTGCTACCTGTCTACAGAGACCACATCACCTCGGTCCCCTGCGTGGTCCTAATAGACAGGGGGTACTGTACATACATATGCAGTCATACACATGCTATTATTGACAGAGGTCAACAAAGAGGGCATTTTCATCATGCATTGATTGGTATTGTATCAAGAACGCGATTACTGAAAATAAATGCTGATGAAACTGCCCCTGAGAATAGCCTGAAAGAGGTTCCATTGTGTTCGTTATTGTACTCATATTGAAAGTCTAGTGTCCTTACTGGATGGTATATTGAGAAAAACATTGAGTGGTGTGTGTGTGTGTGTGTGTGTGTGTGTGTGTGTGTGTGTGTGTGTGTGTGTGTGTGTGTGTGTGTGCTTGCATGCATGTGTATTGCATGCCTGTCTGTCTGCCTGTGTGTTTGTGATGGCGTGGGTGTACATACTTGTGTACATAAATATGCATTATGGAACAATACATATAATCTATACATTGCATGTGCAGTAAGTCAACTTGTGTTTTTGTGTACAATCTCCAATTCCATACAGAAACACTACTGCAACCAGTGAAACTGACACAACAGTGGGCGTCATTCAACATAGGGACGTTGATCTAACTCACAAAAGCCAGCCCCCTGACCAACCCCCCTCTAATGGCAGTCGATGGGGAGTTCTTATCAACCACGCCCAATACCCCACTTAGGACAATCGATACTGAATCAATTTCACATTTTCATTTACTTACACTGATATGTATGTGAACAGTACGGGTAGCTAAAATGACCACTTTCAAGTAATTTCGATGAAAGTGAGCACTAATGCTTCTGGGTTGATTTATCAGGTGGTTATCATGTGATTCGGGAATGATGTGAGAATCCACCTCTTAGAAAACCCATTACTCGAGCATTTGGCAACATTTAGATGCATTAAGGGATAGACACATGTTGGCTACACTCACATGTACTCCAATTCACTGTCAAAAGAAAAAACTGAAATGTGTGTTACCGATACATTATGCACCACTGTTGTGTTCTAATGCACACATTAACCTGTTTACCACAAGACAAGTGTTGAGAGGGACCAAGAAAACAAAATATGATAAACAAGAAGTACAAACAGGTAGCAATGTATACAACACCTACCTACGTATGTATGTCTGTTGGATACACAGCATAACATGCAGTTGTGTCATAGGGGAGACTGGACCAGGGGTGAATAACGGCACAGTCATAGCAACAAGAATAATGGATTGAGCCTGTATTAGACACCACCTCTACATAGAGACCACCTCTACATTGAGACCACCTCTACACAGAGACCACCTCTACATAGAGACCACCTCTACATAGAGACCACCTCTACACAGAGATCACCTCTACACAGAGACCACCTCTACGTAGAGACCACCTCTACGTAGAGACCACCTCTACATAGAGACCACTTCTACATAGAGACCACCTCTACATAGAGACCACCTCTACGTAGAGACCACCTCTACGTAGAGACCACTTCTACGTAGAGACCACCTCTACGTAGAGACCACCTCTACGTAGAGACCACCTCTACATAGAGACCACTTCTACATAGAGACCACCTCTACATAGAGACCACCTTTGCATAGAGACCACCTCTACGCAGAGACCACCTCTACACAGAGACCACCTCTACATAGAAACCACCTCTACATAGAGAACACCTCTACACAGAGACCACCTCTACATAGAGACCACCTCTACATAGAGACCACCTCTACGTAGAGACCACCTCTACGTAGAGACCACCTCTACATAGAGACCACCTCTACGTAAAGACCACCTCTACATAGAGACCACCTCTACATGGAGACCACCTCTACATTGAGACCACCTCTATATAGAGACCACCTGTTCATACCTCTACCATCTGTCCCTAGTGACCAATATCGAGCCACCTACTATGTCATCTCAACTACATGACACTACAGGTAGTGGATTATTATCTACTTATTACAGTGAAACCTCTCTATTACAAACCTCTGAATAGCAGAAACCTCTATAATAAGGACACCATTCTGTGTCCCAGTGTAGTATTGTAGTGTATTAAATGACCTCTGAATTGAGGAAACCTCTGTAATAGGGACTAAAATCAAGGTCCCAAAGTGTCCCTAATAGAGAGGTTCTACTGTATTATTATTATTATTATAATTATCTATTATTTAAGAAATGAATATTACCGATTCGGGTCAAAATCCTCTATGTACATGACACTACCTCTGCATAAAGGAACCTGTAAAGTTTACAGAACACTTGTACAGCACATTAAGTGGTCTTTCTGTACAAATACCACTCATCAAACTACTGATCAGAAAACATGCCCACTTGGGACAGTTTTTTCATGTGGGGGTTCTCTTGGAAACACAACAGGTGGTTACCATGGTTGCAAAAACACAACAGGTACCCCAGTGTAGCAGAGGGGAGTGTACAACATGATGATCCAGCGACCTTTGGCGATGGGGACGTTTCCTTTACGAAAAACAGCTAGCTTTTCAGGTTTTACTTTCATGGTGGTTACCATGGTTGCAATAACACTTTGTCCTCCATGAAGAAAACAATAGGCCACAACCTTTCATTCATGTAGATCCAGTACAACCTAAGACTGACAGTGAAAGTGAATCCAGCCATCAATTTATATACATATTATATAAATACAGTATAATGCTTATACACATTTGAAGTATACATCTGTATATTTGTAATTATGTGTTAGGTACTGTATGTACTGTGTATACTGTGTGTACTACATGTACTGTATATACTGTGTACTGTGTGTATCGTGTGTACTGTGTGTATTGCGGGTATTGTATGTACTGTGTGTACTGTGTGTATTGTGTGTACTGTGTGTATTGTGTGTATTGTGTGTACTGTGTGTACTGTGTGTATTGTGTGTACTGTGTGTATTGTGTGTACTGCGTGTATTGCATGTACCGTATGTACTGTACGTATTGTGTGGACTGTGTGTACTGTATGCACAATACATATGTATATACATACATATGTAGGTACTGTGGATATTGTGCGTACAGTATATACAATACCTTTGGAAGGATGCATAGTGACGGGTACACATACAGCTAGGATGGTCATCTTATATCAGAAGCTCCAATTTCTGCACAGCAGACACTATACTAGTGTATACGTATACAGTGAAACCTTGCTAATCCGACACCTCTATAATCCAACATTCTCTCTAATTCGACCATTATATGAGGTACAGTCTCCATACATAAGTATGGTATATAAGAGGCACTCCATAATCCAACAACCTCCTAATCCAACATTATTCTCAGGTCCCATTGAGTGTCGGATTAGAGAGGTTTCACTGTATGTATACGTATGTATTATTTGCTCTGTATTTGACTGGTACTGTATATAAGGATCTGGTGTGCAACCAGTTCGATGATAATGAATATGGACGAACGTGGGGGTGGTGATATCGTGTCTATGGTGTGTAGTTGTCATGGCAACCAATTGACCACCACAGTTCAAGCAGAGACTTCAAAGGAGGATGAACACACGCCCCAATAATAAGGAAACTGAATTTAAAACCCGTTTGAGTCTAAAGTTGACATCTACGAATAAACACAGCACAGAGGAGGGTGAAAGTGAATACAGAACGAGACACACACAATGTCATTTGAGCGAAACAGAGGGCACACAACTACAATACACACACCAACGGTAGGGCGAACACAATTAGGAAGAAGGTCACGGTATAGCGTTACCAGAACACCCACTCCTCCTCCTACACATCGTTCTACAATCATAACATATTTGAGACAAGGAGCAGAGCATGCGAGTATCTCACTCATGTAACTAGGAAATATGAGAACATGCCTGGTTTTTGCTACAAAATGTGGGATGTGTGTGTGTGTGTGTGTGTGTGTGTGTGTGTGTGTGTGTGGGATGTGTGTGTGTGTGTGTGTGTGTGTGTGTGTGTGTGTGGGATGTGTGTGTGTGTGTGTGTGTGTGTGTGTGTGTGTGTGTGTGTGTGTGTGTGTGGGATGTGTGTGTGTGTGTGTGTGTGTGTGTGTGTGTGTGTGTGGGATGTGTGTGTGTGTGTGTGTGTGTGTGTGTGTGTGTGTGTGTGTGTGTGTGTGTGGGATGTGTGTGTGTGTGTGTGTGTGTGTGTGTGTGTGTGTGTGTGTGTGTGTGTGTGTGTGTGTGTGTGTGTGTGTGTGTGTGTGTGTGTGTGTGTGTGTGTGTGTGTGTGTGTGTGTGTGTGTGTGTGTGTGTGTGTGTGTGTGTGTGTGTGTGTGTGTGTGTGTGTGTGTGTCCATGCATATCTGCATATGTGAATGTGCGAGTCTAACCATAACTAGACCACCAACTTACAAAATCATCAGCTCTGCTCAAAATCTCATCTTTGGCATCCATCACATTTTCTTCCAAACCGGTAACTGTGACCACATCGGAGTTCTTGTCTTTCGGGAAACGAATGTCAACCTTGTACTGCTCCATCACCTTGGCAATGGCCTTGCCACGCTGACCAATCAAACGGCTGTGCACACGGTGGTCAACCTCCACTTCAATGGTGATTTGCTCCTCCTGGTAACACAGGGAGAAAGGTTTAAAAGCAATTTAAAACACACACAGAGAGAGAAACCAACCAACCAACACACACACACACACACACACACACAGAGATACACACACACACACACACACACACACAGACACACACACGCACACACACAGATAGATACACACACACAGATAGATACACACACACACACACACACACACACACACACACACACACACACACACATACACAGACACACACACACATTCAAGGACACATGCTCCATGTACAATATTTTCCTCAAATAGTAACCGAAACGAAAAGAAAAAGTGAGAACAAGACCATCCTATATCAGAACAACTCCCCCACACTGTGCAAGATCCCCTTCCTCCAAACACAACACAACACATGTATAATCTCCACCCCAAATTCATATTTTGAGACGATTTTTCTTGGAAAAATGTGTAAAACAGAGGAAAAGCAACATCAGATCTAATACACGCACACATTCAGTTGTGCCCAACACAGTGCCAATACATCCACGAGACGAAAATACTTCATATCACATGTAAAGGTTAATTCATAGCTTGTGCGTGGTAGGCTAAATACACGCAACCACATACACTTTGTCTTGTCCTACACAGTAGAGATACATTCAAGTGGTCTGAAAAACTCAAATCAGGAGCAATAGTTGACCTGCTTCTGATTTGCTGCGTGTTAGTTGTGAAATTGCGATGCGGGTTAATGTATGTATGCACTCACACACATTCTACACCTTGGATACATACATACAAACATAAGTACATGTTAGATACAACATCAAATACACAGTACACACATACACATATACAGAGTGATACTGTATATACACATAGCAATTTGTACAAAATCCACATAATGCAGATAAATTGGCACACCTCAGTACACGACAGACATAGTTTAGTGTTGCCGGGCACATTGCCGAGCAAGTATGATTGGCAGGTATGTAATCTGTTGCCATAGAAACAGCATCACTACATAGCAGTTTCATAGGGTGCAAGGGTTTAACTATTGTACAAAAGCTTCCAAGCTTGGGCTGGTGAAATTCGCCAATGTATGCGATTTCAAAGGATGTTATACAGGTTAGTACACGGACACATTCGAGCAGTATGATACTCTGAATACACTCATTCTTGAGACTGAATGTTATACTGGTTAGTACATGGACACATTTGAGCAGTATGATACTCTGAATACACTCATTCTTGAGACTGGATGTTATACTGGTTAGTACATGGACACATTTGAGCAGTATGATACTCTGAATACACTCATTCTTGAGACTGGATGTTATACAGGTTAGTACATGGACACATTTGAGCAGTATGATACTCTGAATACACTCATTCTTGAGACTGGACATTTTGGATGCTAAACTGACCTTGCACCCATGTCCACACCACTGAATATGCAGTACTTGCTGTATGTTAACACGCAGTAGTGAGAACTGGGTGTGTATGTCTGTTCTACACACAGTGAGACCTGTATTAGAGGCAACGTTCATGTACATAAAGTCCACTATAGAACTTGCCACCGTTTCTCAAATAGTGCACACATGCATGACACACTTCTATGTGAAGCGGGACATGTCTATAGAGACCACCCAGGGGATCAACACAAGGTGGTCTCTGTGGACAGGTGGCCTTCATGTAGTGGGTGAGGTGAAGTAGTGCCAAACACAATAGTGGTCTCTGTAGACAGGTGGTTGTTAGTCCTGGCTTCACAATGCCAACTCACCTGTCTACAGAGACCACCTTTTCTTGTTCATTCAGAGGTCTTTATATAAACAAACTTCATCACATACACAGAAACCTGTTCATAAAGACCACCCAGGGGAGCAAGAAAACGTTGTCTCTGTAGACAGGTGGACTTCATATGGAGGTGTATTGGTGTAGTTGAGATTATGTATTGGACAGTTCAAGAGTGGTCACTTATCACAGGTGGTCTTTGTGTAGAGGTGGTCATTGATACCAGCTGCTCCATGCCACCTGTAGACGGAGACCACCTCTCCTAGTTTCTATGGGTGGTTGTAGTTATCTGCATTATGAATGTAAATACAGTGAATTCTCGTTTATCCCCCACTGCTTTATCCGCCGAACCTTTTAATTCTCGACAATTTCCCAGTACTGTACCAATATAATGTACAAGTACCAATGAATACCCAGTTAATCCGTCATATTCTCTTAAAACGAATTGCGGCAGATTAACGAGTATTCACTGTACTATGGTCACACAGGGTGACCCAGAACATCAAGGACAATGCAGGATGTTTGCTTTCAAACATTGATGATGACGAGCTATTGACAAGCCCTACGTATTGAGATATCGTTTACATGAATTGGAATCGATAGTGGTGTATAATTTCAGGGTAACTAAAATTGGAGCTTCTCAAATTACTGCATTCTATCCTATACACAGCATGTATGCATACACATACTTTGTGTACTACCTACATACACATTATGTACACAGTACAAAGTGTTGAACAAAATGGGGGTTAAAGTTACCGAACTCTACATAAACTGTGTGTGCGTACAAGGTTTCAGGTCGGGAGCTACAGCCTGAGGGTTGAAAACTACTATGGCACCTTTCTGACCCTTGATCTTACCACAACAGCGCATATGAAACGACGCTCACTTCACCTACAAATGTACATACCTGGGATATGTATGTACGTACAACTGATGCAAGTGTTGAGGACTTTTTGCACAGCTGCCAGTGTGAAGTGGATGCGTGAAAAGACATATAAGGATATTGAGGGATGTCAGAGGACACGCGAGGGCCACAAAGCTTACACAAGTACCATAAAACTTGCACGAGGGCTGCATAGGCTACACAAGGACTATTAGGTTTGCTAGAGGGCTGTACAGGCTACATGAAGACCGTAAAAGTTGTAAAAGTGTACAAGATTCATAAAGCATGGTGCATAACACACTTTCCATTGTATACATGGCACCTGTCTATTAAGACCACCCAGGGGACTAGAAAAAGGTGATTGTGGTAGACAGGAGTTCTTTGATGTACTCAACTTAACATCAGGGACAGTTCAATAACGGGTATTCAGGACAGGTTGTCTTGGTGTAGAGGAGTTCCTAAACACAGGTTCTGCGATATACAATAGAATCTGTCCACACATAAGTACTGTATATGTAAGCATGCATACTGGATGGGTGTTGACAGTATGCTGGGTGTTTGGGCTGGATATCACAGGAGTCTTGGACAACGGGTTGATGTACATAGACAGTGATGCAAAGATGTCGGAAGTCTGGTTCTGAGGAAAATATGCGAACAATTTGGACCAGGAAGCCGTAGACACAGCCAGTGTGATCATTCTCTGAATCACTGAGCAGTTCTCTCAGTGATAAACAACACATCATAAAGAAGCTTGATATTTAAAGGAGTAGTCCAAAATAGCTCCAATAGTATAATCCTTATAAGCACACATTGATAGACAATCTTCACATGTACATTAGTGCACACAGCATCTCTCTCTCTCTCTTTGTGTGTGTGTGTGTGTGTGTGTGTGTGTGTGTGTGTGTGTGTGTGTGTGTGTGTGTGTGTGCGTGCGTGCGTGCGTGCGTGCGTGCGTGTGCGTGTTTATAGAGAGGCTCCACTGTACATGAATTGTAACAGTGTCTCCCTTGGGTGGACTTCATAGACAGGTTCTACTGTATTTCATGTTGAGTTGAGTGGTCACTGTAACATATATTAATGGGGCTACCTTATCTTCTTACAAACAATACCTGGACCCACACACCACAAAGCTGTAAACACAGGTTCCCTCAGCTTCAGGTTAACATATGATTGCGCTCAATCGTCCATTCAATTCCAAGAATAATAATGAAATGATGAAGATGAAATAAATTCAGACAATTAACAAGCTGCCAAGATGTTAATTATTAGTTTCAATGCTACTTGTTGAGGTGTGGGCATAACTGAAGGTGTCTGTTGTTTATTGAAGCTCAGTGAGTACACAAATGTGGATAGTAGTGAGTGATTTCGGTGAATGAAATGTGTGTGTGCGTGTGTGTGTGTGCGTGTGTGTGTGTGCGTGTGTGTGTGTGTGTGTGTGTGTGTGTGTGTGTGTGTGTGTGTGTGTGTGTGTGTGTGTGCATGAACAAGTGAACTCATGCACATACATGTACTGGAGTGTGTTTGAGAATGCATGCCATTCAGATTAGCACTGTACATGTGCATGTGGTTGGTCATGTGCTCTGTGAGATGAATAAAAATGAAAAAAGGACATTCTTGCTCCCCCCCTTCCCCCCCCACCCCCACACCCACACAGACACACACACACACACACACACACACACACACACACACACACACACACACACAATTACGCACATCTGTCCCTAACAAAATTAAACCCACAGCTGGTGATTTAAGAAACTTTTGAAAGTGAATATTTTTCAGACATCGGAAAAGACGAGGCTTTTCACTTTCAGAGGGCAAATTGTATACAATAGTCAATAATAATCCAAAAATATTCTTAGGTGTGCTATGTACGTACATCAGGTCACACACAGTAACAATATACACAGTGAAAATACACAGTGTCAGCACTGCTGCATGGAAGTCATTGTTTGTCATGTACAGTACATATGTACGTACATATGTATGTGACACACAGCCTCCGTAGGGAATAAAAATTTTCTCAACATAGCACAATCTTTGGAACCTAAAATCTTATTCATTTTAAGTGTGGTACATTGAAGAACATCAGTACAGAGTCCACCTTAGTCATGGTCCCCTGGATGTCCTTTATATACAGGTACCACTGTACAACACGTACCCTGGAACCTGTGACTACCACCCACAACAAAGGTGGTCTCTGTACAGATGTTCTCCAATGTACTCCATTTGTAACACAGTGGACAGCTCAATATTGGTTGTTCAGGACAGGTTGTCTTCATGTGGAGGTGGCCCTCACTACAGGGTCCAATGTACCATAAGTACATTCACTGAACAGTTGAACATGTATAAAGTCACCTGCTTACTAAGGACACCTTCTTTGGACTCATTTGGTAGTCTTCGTGTTGAAGATAAGCAAGTGTTTAAGTCATAGATGATACATGATATGTGTTCAATGGAACCTGTCTACCAGGACCACTATGTCCTGTTCCTCCCAGTGGGCAGTTGTTATAGTCAGGTCACACACACACTAGGTCTATATCATCACTCTACCACATGTACACACACATCGCATAGGAAATAACATTTTTATCGGTGATCCTGACTACAAAGGTTTCCAACAGGAAGTGGATGCCTGCATATCCAAAAACAGTCATATTGTAGTGTGAATCACTATGATTGGAGGATATAGAGTGGTTGCTTTGATGCCAAAGATAGGAGCATTGTGCACCAGTGTTGCGTTTACATACCTTACTCCTTATAGTAATACCACAATAACAATATTACAATCAGAAACATACATACGTACATACGTATGTGTGCAAAACAATGTTGATAAGTCTAATCAAGCATACGTCCGGAAATAGCCAATGCCAGGTACGGTAGGGTCATTCCTAAGGCACATTCCTCCGTTGGTTCCCATGTTTCAAGGTGCAATGTGTCAATGTGTACGAATTAATGCGTGCGCAATTTGAATACGATCTGGATGAATTTGAAAGGTTTCTCCCATGTGGCATTTATTCATGAGTATCTTACAAGTATTTGGTGCAGAGTGTACCATACAAGTGGTACTGTCTGTACCTGTGTAGAACTATAGCTGTATTCTTACACATGTGAGATAGGACACTTGGTGCACATGTTATGTAGTAAACGCACAAGCATCACACACACACACACACACACACACACACACACACACACACACACACACACACACACACACACTACATACTACACACACACACACACACACACACACACACACACACACACACACACACACACACAAACACACACACACACCAGTTCTTCCACTATCTTGATGATGGCATCACGAGCAGCCTTCGCCTGGTGCTCATATCCTGTGATCTCAATCACATCAGGAGTTGGACCCTCCTTGTCCGGAAACTGGATCTGCACCCCGTGGTCCTTCCTGATCTTGTCTATGGTTGCTCCCTTCCGTCCGATGATTCTTGGATGATACTGAGGATCGACATGGACCACTTCCTTGTAACTACGAAGCTCCTGTTGTAGAAGAAGTTACACAAGTTATACGTATTAGCATTGTAGGAGATGAGGAGATAGTGTTTAGATGAACCATGCAAACACGTTCACACTGAAGATGGAGGTACACTCACCGATCACATGCACCTAAACACCCACATAACACCCACACATGCAATACACCTACACTCCCATACATCACACCCACCCACACTCCCATACATCACACCTCACCCACACTCCCATACATCACACCCACCCACACTCCCATACATCACACCCCACCCACACTCCCTTATATCACACCCACCCACACTCCCATACATCACACCTCACCCACACTCCCTTACATCACACCCACCCACACTCCCATAAATCACAAAAAAACACACATCACAGCCACACTCAGGCACATTACCACGGCAACCACCTACCCTGTCCTCCTTCTCAGCATCCAGCTGATGCACTTTCTGTTCAACAGCTTTTTTGGCTTCATCCACACGAGCAGGTGGTCCAACTATGGTGATGGTGTCAAGGTGCTCCTCGGATGGTGGGATGGTGATTTGAACCTCAAACTCGTCCATGAGGGCTCTCACCTCCCGCCCACGCTGTCCAATAATGTAACGATGATAGTTATTTGGGACGTTCACTTGGATTGTCACAGGGACTACAGCCTATGAAAGAGAGAAGTTGTGGAGTATCGAGAATGGCTCAACTTACTATGTACCCAAGTGTTCAACAAAACGACTGTCAACTACAGTCCATGTGTTCAGTGTGTATAAGTCGAATACAAGGTCAAAGGTCAAAGCTCGGGCATATACGCAGCATACGTCACTGAGTTGAAAAGATCACTCGGTCTCCTGTGTGTGCCGACACTGGATGAACACCACTGGTAACTCCACCCTTGTAACAACCTTCCCGTTGCATAATGTGCATGTACTGGGACTTGTTCACAGTCTGTAAATGATGTTGTCTACTACCAGTATTCGTGTGTGGAGCACAAGTGTGACAATGGCTGCATGTAGCGTCTACTGAGATGCCCTTGCAAAGCGCAAGAGTCTCGTTACGGCCCGATGTGTACTTCTTATTCCAGTATGTATGCACGTACATGATCACTAACACACGGGAAGATCAACCTTGTGTGTGATTGGAGAGATTACGTATGAAATTACAAACGCCAAACGAAGTCAGGAAGGATATGGAAGCCATACCAATGCGATCACTTCCATCGCCACTTCCCACTCAGGACAAACTACACATTCCACCCGCCATCCTCCCTTCATCCAACTTCCCCCATGGACACGCCCACATCCTCCTCCATGTTTTTGTCACCTCTTCCTCCAGGCAATCTCCGGCCACTCTACTTCCTCCAGAAATCCAATCTCCTCACAGCACATGAAACCACATACACTATTCCTTATCTCCTATGCTTCAATCCTTGACTTACCACTCACTCTATCTATGAATGCGATACTAGGCTGTATGTAGCCTCATGCATGTGCCATATGCATGTGGCCACGTGCATGTAGCCTTATACATGTAGCTTTGTGCATGTAGCCTTGTGCATGTGCTAGTCTACTTCTCACTCCATTCTCCAGCTAGGGGGTTTGTTCAGGATTTGACATTGCTGTTGAGGGAGGGTTACAGACGCAGTTGGCGACACAATGTAGCAAGAAATGCTGACCACCATTTCTCAACTCATACAAGGTTGGATTCGAACACCTTATAAGACACGCAATGACTAGCGATGGCCCTGGGGAAGTTGATTCAAATCGCACCATGGGAGTATGGAAAAGAGGAATTTTCTTTGGGGGTGGGTTATTGTGGGAGAAGGTGTTTTTCCTTCATCTTAACACCCTTTCCACGCACTCCCCCAGTTTCCCCATGAAGAAACCATTGAATAACATCTTTTCGTAGAATCGAGGACAAAACAGAGAAGTTGAAGGTACTCTTCAAAGCACACATGAAACAGCACACACGACTGGTCGACCGTCACATCAGATGGGGGAGAGCCTCGCAGAAAGGAAGTTACTCCACACAATACGACAGCAAAGAGAGAGAACGATCGATCAGTAAGAAGCCTGTCAAGTGTGCACCAAAGGGCTGTGTTTCCATCCTTTTTGAAACCTCCGTTCGGCAACGACACACGATACGCAGATATGAATGCAGGGGGGGAGGGGGGGGGAGGGTAGCGAATTACCTTCTTCAAGGATCGCTACAAACAAGGCAAATTCTCCCGTTATCACGTAACATAAACCACTGTAAGTAGCATCTGTTTGCTGGTTTCTTTCCGTGGATGTTACCAATCGATTTTGATCCGAATTGTGTACTATGCAATAATACTTCCACATTACCTGTAATGGACATAATACTTCCACATTACCTGTAATGGACATATTTGGTAGTTCCTAGGAAATGTCCAATATCTTTCCTGTGACATGTGTTGTGTGTACCTATGTATACCCACACATATGGAACAGTGCGAAAAAGGTAACGACAATTTCATTTTACATCACCCTTGGTAGTGCTCCCATACAATAGTATACAGTCAGACCTCTTCACAACATCACCCTTGGTAGTGCTCCCATACAATAGTATACAGTCAGACCTCTTTACAACACCACCCTCAATATATCTTTTCCCTGCCATTACAACAAAATTGCCATTGTACCCAATATCAATATCATTTCTGTGTGAGTGAGTATATCTGTTCCCACCATACTCGCTGTACTAAAGGGAAAGTTCTCATTAAAATCTGCTAAAACTTGATTGGACTGTTCACACATGTCGTACATATGTACACGTGTGCAGTATGTAGCCATGGAAACCTTAACATCTGATCAACATCGTATTGTTAACAATAGACGCGCAATACACCCTAATAGAAGTTGAAATTAAATCACAAACACAATAAAATCGATACGAGCGCGAACTGACCAAACTTTCAACATGATATCACCATCCGTTCTCTTCACACCGTCAGCAGTAGAGACTGCTTGACAATATGCTCATCTGTCAACTCGTGTGCAAAACCACACATATTGACACTGATGTACATAAAAGGACATGCATTACATAATGAATGGAAGGGGCTAGACAGGTGATGTAATGTTGTCTCTCCAATATTGACCAGTAGGCATCTGATAAATATAGATTGAAATCAATGACATCACCAAGGAGTTGATTTTGTAAGTGGTCGGAAAATTCCCTTCGAATGCAAAATTTCTCGATAAATGAAACGGGTAGTTGAGCTGTCTGCCAAATTCTACCACCACACACAGTTCTGTGAGGCACATGGCGGAGAATCACCTGCTCAACATGAAGTCACACACAAAGAGTGCTCTGTGTGTGACTTCCTGTTAAAGAAGAGGATATCCGACGTCACCTGCGATCCGACGTCACCTGCGATCCGACGTCATCTCCAATCTGACCACATCTGAAATACAGTCATCATCTTATACAATCCAACAACAAACTCTCCAACGTATCAAAATTTTTTATCTACAAGTGCGCAGTTAGATGTTCTTCTAAAGGGTGTTTGATTATGAAGGTTCCTCTGTAATCCGACGTGTACTAGGTGTTCTTAAGAGTGCTGGAGTATCAAAGTCCCAACATACACATACAGTACTGATTATAAGTACTTCATCATTAAAATTATGAGCAACACACGCACTACACAGGGGGGTTTGCAAGTATACACATGGAAGTACTTGAAGCAATTGGGAGTTCCGATCAGCTAGTACTGCACGTGGGATCTCAGTAACAGAAACCTCTGGAGATACAGATCCGTAGTCAGGTAAGAACCACCATTTACCAGTTTCTCAGAAATTAATGTACTCCACTTTTCTCCGCACACTCTCAACATCCCAATTAGGACCACCTTGTGACGGAGGAATTCAGAAGTTAAAACTTTTCCCAAACAAAACTACCCCAGCAAATTTCAGCTAAGGTCACAATTCTGTGGTTTTTCCACCGATACCAAATAAGTGTTGTTGCTCACACACAATACTGGTTCAACGTACGTATTCACCAATGTGTCCCAAAAGACACACTCTCACAAGTTCACATGCATAGGCTCAATACAACACGAGCTTGACTTCCTCCAAGCTTCTCTTGACTTCCTCAAAACTTCCTTACTCGGAGAGCTAATCAGTACTACTACACCCTCTGGTATCACATTGCATAGGTCTACCTCATCTGTTCAAATACGTATGTGGAGCAGTTAGTTGAACACAAGACAGTCTGAAGTACAGTAAGTATGGGTGAAGAATTCCTAAGTGAAAACTGAATTCCTTTACCTACCAATACAACAAGCGGTACAAGTGCACAGGAAGGGTCAGATAACTCACAAACAACCAGAAAATGTGAAAAAATCCTGACAGTTTCACAAATATGTGTGTGTGCGTGCGTGTGTGCGCGTGTGTGTTGATGACGTGTGTCTGGTAATTCAGAATAACAGAAATTCCGACACAAACGGAAGAGAATACTTCATAAAATCACATTCCCAGATGTGCCTGTGTACATATGCATTCACTTGGGAACCAGTCCGGTTAAAGTCCACTTGAGGGACATGTACAGTGATCCCTACAGACAGGTGCTCAGTGTTTCCCCCAGAAAAAAAATAAAGGGGGGGGGGGGGTGTCACTATGAATGTTTTGATGTATAATTATCAATATTGCTTTAACACTTAACACAATAATATTATAAATCTTTATTCTAACAAAAATTGTTGTCACAGAACAGAGAATAAAGGGGAGGGGAGTGCCCTTCTTTGGGGGAAACTCTGGGTGCTTTAATGTGGTTGTGGACAGCTCAAAGTGCCCACCTAGCGCAATTAGGCTTCACAGACAACAACATCGATTGTATTCAACACAGGTTCCAATGTATAGGGCATCCCAAAGTTTACTGACATGATTTGTGCGAAATGTGCTATTTCAACAGATTTTGAAGCATTTAGTTCAACATTTCCCACAGTCCACTCACCAGCAAGGCCTCTCTGGCAGCTTCGCAGTTCTCCTTACGACCTGTAATAACAATCACATCTCTCTGGTCCACTTCTTCCTCCTTCGGTTCAGTCTCCTCCTCCTCGGTGCTTTGGGACTGGGAGCGGTCCGGGAACTTGATGTTGACGTTCCACTGCTCCGTAATCCTCTGCACGTTGGCCCCACGACTTCCAAGCACTGAGCGATGGTGCACATGAGAGATGACGCAATCCACTGAGACTTGAGCATCCTGAACAAAAAAATCAGCAATATGTTGGAAATTCGAATAAAAGAAATCAAATTGTGAACACAGTTCACTCAGTACAGTCTACAATGATGGGGAGATCTCAACATGTGGGTAGATTATAGAGGTTCACTCAGTGTAGTCTACAATGATGGGAGATCTCAACATGTGGGTGGATTATAGAGGTTCACTCAGTACAGTCTACAATGATGGGAGATCTTAACACGTGGGGAGATTATAGAGGTTCACTCAGTACAGTCTACAATGATGGGATATCTTAACATGTGGGGAGATTATAGAGGTCCACTCAGTACAGTCTACAATGATTGGGAGACCTTAACATGTGGGTGGATTATATAAGAGGTTCACTCAGTACAGTCTACAATGATTGGGAATACACAAAGTTATCTTTGAATATGTGCACACACAGCTACTTTGGGAAATCCACTAAAGGTGAAATCGAAGGGACTTCCAATTGTAATGTTTGTTTGGTGTTGTGGGGCTGGCAGTTATTATGCACTAACCAAAAACCACAAGAGCGTGTGTTGAAAGGGTCCTGCTGTATTGTGAGAGTGTGTGTTGACAGGGTCCCACTCTATTGTGAGAATGTGTGTTGACAGGGTCCTGCTGTATTGTGAGAATGTGTGTTGAAAGAGTCCCACTGTATTGTGTGACTGTATTGTGAGAGTGTGCGTTGAAAGGGTCCCACTGTATTGTGAGAGTGTGCGTTGACAGGGTCCCACTGAAGTTCAATAGACTGTTTTCCCAGGGGTTAGGGTGAGGTCCCACTGTACTGAAACACAGCTATCAATATAACCGAGGACGAGTAGAATACTTCAGCTGCTAGTGTTAATTATACCAGGTCTTCAACACAAGGCCTGGGAGAACTATTTTCAAAATCCCAATGTTGCCCTCACAAGAGTCCCTCTCTACCCTTGCTCAGGTTTGTGTGTGTTGTATGATAGCAATAACCCCTCCCCTCACACCTCTGACATGTACACATCATCTCTTTGTACGTCTTTCAAAATGTCACTCCCTTGCACACCCTCCCCCCCTCCCAACCTCTCAAGACATTTCACATACGTACATTCCAGACATACAGCAACAGATGTAGGACGTCCTCTGAATATCCTATGTAACACTGGAGAGTTCTAGCTTCCACCACTCAACCCACAGGTCAGGTAGTCTCTGTATATGCCATACCTGTATGTTCACTATGTACTTACATATGTATAAGCATACACATATCCACATAGTAAGGGTTCTGTGTACTACCCACAGATGTTACCCTATGTTCTGTATGCACAGGTGTACACTTGGCCTCCAAAACTGAATAGAGAGTACCTGTCCCTTAGAACAACACAAGGAAAGCTTCCAACTATGTATGTATGTATGTATGCCTTATTTTACACACAATACAAACTCTCTCTCACACAAGCAAGGTGGTAGCGGTGACACTGGAGGAGGAAAATGAAAGAAAAATGGAAAAACCATTTCCCCAATAACATTTCTCACCTTGGAGGCTGTATTTCCTGGCATAGCAGTACATAACATGCACTGTACATACAAACCTATTGTACATACACACGTACTGTACATACACATGTACTGTACATACACACGTACTGTACATACACATGTACTGTACACACACTTCCTGGTTGAGGGGTGGATCAAAGGAAAAACGGTGCATACATAAGCCATGTAGCACAGGTCAGTGATACAGTACAGGTCATCAGACAGGATTCATTGTTAGGATTGATTGAGTGAGAACAAGACAGGAAACATACTTCTATTGCATATGAATATTATGTTGTTTTGGACTATGTGCATACGTAAATGCAGAAAAAATTGTCTATCATTCACTACACCAGGATACAAGTTAGTTGTATCCTGCCTAGGTGTGCTACGTTCTTGGTAATCAATCGGCACTTTATATCTGCAGCTGCAGCCCACCTAGGCAGGATACAGCTGCTACGTACCTGCACTTCACGTACACACGCATTGTTCATACTCACGTACTGTATACATGTATGGTGAACATATGGTACGTAGCAGTGAGAGGTCCAATTGTAGCCAATGATACATATATTATGTATGTACACTAGCAGAGTGTACTGTATGAAACAGTATATAGGAAGATTTTTGTACTACAGTACACATGTTAGCTTAGTGTATGTAATAGTATAATATAGAAATTGCTCTCGTGTAACAATCCCCAACACAATAAGGATTTTTGCTGTGTTCAACTCATCTTTTGTTTGATAAACCTTTCGGCTTTTGAGAGCATTTCTGTATGCTCCAAAACTAAAAGCTGAAAGGTTTATCGAACAAAAGATAATAATTTCCTGGTTGTAATGAACACTTTGCCCATGAATTTTCGGTTTGATGTAGGAGAATTCCATTACATAAGTACATGTATGAGCAAAATCAGATCAATACACATCTCAAATGTGCTCTTCTCACCAGATCCTCGATTATCTCCTTGATCCTGGCCTTGGTACTCTCGATACAATCCTTCGCTCCCTTCAAAGTAACGCGGTCGGCATCACTCCCCTGCTTGGGGAAGCTGATGATAACACCTCCATTCTCCTCGCTGATTTCACGAATTACCTTATAGGGAAGAAATATATGAGATGCTTCCATGACAGACATCCTTGTCAACTCTACCTTCCGAAATGCGCACACACGCACGCACGCACGCATGCACACACACACACACCACACACACACACACACACACACACACACACACACACACACACACACACACCACACACACACACACACACACACACACACACACACACACACACACACGTATGTGGGAAATCATATGACACATCTCCACACCACACAAAGCCGATGCATGGAAACACACTGCACACATATGTACAGTACAATCGAAGTATGCAAACAGCTCACCTGTCCTCTGCGTTGAATGAAGTGCTTGTGGTACTTTGGAGGTACCACCATTTCGTCTTCCACAACTTTCTCCTAAAGCAAACAAAACAGGACAAATCAAAGACTCATGACTCCTGTAATATACGTATGTATATACGTATATAGTACTAATGTATGTATGCATATACGTATTTGAAGGTAAACACACATACAAACACACTCACCAACACCCATACACCACACACACACACACACACACACACACACACACACACACACACACACACACACGTACATACATAGACACAAGTACACATGAATACACAACGTGGATTATTGGCGGCCAACACTCACCAAGTCTTCAACCATCTTCTGCAAGTGAACCTTAGCTGCCTCGGCCTTCTCCTTGCGGCCGATGATAGCTATCACTCCTTGATCCTCTTCACCAGATTTTTGAGGGAAAATCACCCGTACGCCAAACTGCTCCCGAACCTAAGTGGGTGA
>OZ026557.1:3886465-3903965 GCA_964020155.1 Chondrilla cf. caribensis | reverse complement strand
AATATGTAAACTAGAAGGAGAAAGAATTCTTTCAGTCACAAAAGAAAACAATTTCTATATTTCCCACCCAATTGTAACGGATTACTTACCATTGTCTCAATTTCAATTTTAACTTCTGTAAGAATTCTCAGGCAAGTATATATATTATTTACAAAGTGATACAGAACACACACAATCTGTACTATAACAACCTGTAGAGGGAATTCGCATTGATTTGCTACGATGCATTTTTGAAAAACATGGAGAATTACTAGTTTGGTGCATCAAATGGACAATCATCACTGTTTGTACACTATATTGGCGTAGGGAAACTGTGGTGGAAGAAGAGGTTCAAGGGCTAACGTAGTGGCAGATTAACAATTTATTGTACATGTACGTATGTACATTGACAGACAGAGTGCAGCATACGTATGTGAATCATACACATGTACATAGGCAAAGTGCAGTATTAGTGAATCATACACACATGTACATAGGCAGAGTACAGCATGTGTGAATCATACACACATGTACATAGGCAAAGTGCAGTATTAGTGAATCATACACACATGTACATAGGCAGAGTACAGCATGTGTGAATCATACACACATGTACATAGGCAGAGTGCAGCATGTGTGAATCATACACACATGTACATAGGCAGAGTACAGCATGTGTGAATCATACACACATGTACATAGGCAGAGTGCAGCATACGTGATTCATACACACATGTACGTACATGCAGGTCTACTCGGTGGAAGTGGTAATAAACATTGTATGCTGCAGAGATGCTGGCAGGGTGACACTCAAATCTGTCGAAATATTTTTCTGGACTGTATTTCTTTTTAAATAAAATAACATTGAAAAAAACAGTCGTAAAAGCTTCTCTTCACAGATAAAATGCAATTTTCCAATGCGCATGTAAACAGACTACATTGGTTTACGCGGGTCATCGGTTCCACATCCTGGAATACCACCACTGGGAAAGATACACATAGCTTCTAAATTAAAAAAGAGCACCTTAATCTGATTTCACCTCCACTGTACACCCACCACATTGAGGATATACCCACACTTATCAGGTCGGGAAAAGATAAGGGGGAACCCCAAAATGGAGGGGAAATTTGGAGGCAAAGAGATATATGTACGTATGTATGGTGCAGTAGACCACAAAGCCATACTACCACGATGACGTGCTGTTTAGGGATTTTTGTGACTGCGTGGTGTGCCCAAAGATCAAAAATAGGAAATTCCCACAGAATTAGAGATAGAGACTAGAAGATCCGACTCCCAGGATCAGAGACATTGTGCGTCTCATCTGAGATGAACTCCATGTAACAGGTTTCTCAACCCAGGGTACCTGTCTCTGCAATACTCCTAGACTACCGGAACTGGTTCTACAAGGTGTAACAAGGCCTGAACCACGGCTTGCTGATTGGAAAACGAGCAATGAATTTTCACCGGCAACTCGATCACACATGTACTAGCTGCAATCATTCAAGTATTCCAACGAGCCTATTATTCCATACTCGTACCATTTTCAGTTTTATATCATGTACTTCGCATACAGAGTCTACAGATCCCAGCCAAATCGTTAACCATCAAAAGAATACATAGAATATTCTTCCTGTGGAGATCTGTGACATTTCTAGAAATTCACACACATTTAGGACTTCTTGTGAAGTTGGTGAAATTTTATGTGTTACCACTGGCTGGCTGCAGGAGGCAAATGTCTGGAGGATGGAGACATTCCCACATTGTAAGGGATGGACTTGCTGACTGCATGCAGCCACGAAAACACCCCAGTATTAGGTTACCATGGAAACATGTTGGTCACATGTTGCTATGGAAACATCACATATAATGCTATGGTACAATTGGCTAGGTGATGGAGTGGGGTAACTACATATCTATCAAATAACCAAGGTTACAATATTGTCAATACATCTGAATTGCCATAGAGAACACAGACAAGTGGACAAGGGGAAGAAGGTGATGCTGGAAACAAACACACACACACAGAGGGAGAGAGAGAGAGAGAGAGAGAGAGAGAGAGAGAGAGAGAGAGAGAGAGAGAGAGAGAGAGAGAGAGAGAGAGAGAGAGAGAGAGAGAGAGAGAGAGAGACCACACACACACACACACACACACACACACACACACACACACACACACACACACACACACAGTAGAATACCCTCTCACCTTACGGAGGGTGGCTCCTCCTTTCCCAATAATGCTGGCGTGGTACTTTTTGAATACTTTCACTTCGAGGCGATAGTTGTTGTCCAGCTGAGGGATTGGGGGAGTCATGGTAACAATTGAAACAAAAAACAAAAACATAATTGGATGACACCAAACACATATGAAGCAAACTGAACGATGACGATATTCAATGATGGCTTGAGGGGATCGAAGGTTAATTGAAGAGAGAATGGTGAGGAAAGGGACTAAACCTAAATTCAAAGAGGTGAATATAACTCTAAGACAAGACACCAATATGACCAAGACAAACTACAGTATGGTCAAGATGGTGACTAGATGGACGAGATGATGTAACAGAAAGGCAAAATGATGAATAGATGAAAAAGGATAGAGAGGACACAAGAAAATCCAATCAGGAAAGGTCACTATGTCGACAAGATCAATCATATGATGGAAAATGGATGACAGGCAGGCTATGATGATAACCACGCATACATCTGATATCAGCAGAAGAGTCATTAATGGTGACAAGATGAACAATACAATGGAAAGATTGATAACACGTGGGTAATAACAATGACCATGTATCTAAAAGTGATCATGGTTAACAAATCGGAACGGATGCTGAGTGGATACACGTCATGCAAGGTCATACACACAGAGAGACCCAAACTCCACTAACCAGTTCCTTGTAGATCTTCCTCAGAGCAGCGGCACAACCTTCTACTTGTTCCTTAGGTCCTCTCACCTGGACAATGTCACTCTTCTCGGCCGGGCGTGGGAAGAGTACCTGAACTTCGGGGTAGCGCGCACGCAGTTCCTGCATGCCCTCGCCCCCAGTTCCGATGATCTTGGAATGGAAACGTTGCTCGATGATGAGATCCTTACTGCGTTCATTTTCCTACGAAATGACAAGAAGGAACAGGATAATGAAACTGAGCATTGGAGAATACAACTTTCCAACTGGAGTAGGACATTCACATACCAAAGACCCCTCAAAGAGGAAGGCAATCATGATAAGGGGGCCAGGGAATCACCTTCACCGGGATGAGAGGTGTGAGTATGGTAAAACATTCGGAATAAAGTGTCAAATGTGGAAAACTCCCCCTCCCACAAAAAAGGTGAAATCTGAGAATTCTGATACCCTTCCTCCCCGAAAATGGTGAAATCTGAGAATTCTGATTGGCTGGTGTTCCAGCTCAAGAGGTCTGCTAGGCTCATGAAGGCGTTGCAACAACAACAGTATGTCATGCCACGAGAAAATAGGAAGGTTCCGGCCATCAACCACAAGACGTGATTATTTGCAACCATGGTAACAACAATCTCAACACGGGCATTTGAGAGTGAAAAATGAGCAAACCTGATGTTTGATGGACCAACCTGGTGAGGAGTTTGAAGAATGGATATTTACGACAACAAGACACAATTATACCCACTACGCATATGTATGATATTTAGAGGCAGTCTTTGAAAAAGTACTCCAATGTATGAATGCAGAAATCCCATCATCGATGGATAAGAATGGAATATGACTATTCTTAATGGTCTAAGAATAGTACACTGGATGCTTGTGTTACCATGGCAACCATTACCACGGTGACATAATCGAGCCTAAATAGGCATATGGAAAATAGTGAAACTGAGACGTTTCAAGAAAAGCGAGAAATAGTAAACTACTCCACAGATTGAAAATAACTGCAGTGTGAGGGGTGACCACTAGGAACTAAGAATGGTACCTCTGGGTGGAGCAACTGACCCCGTGGAGGAGCTTAGGGGCTGAAACAAAAGATGGGCTGAAAATAAAAGTCCCTTCGTATCATTCGAGAATAATTGGATCAGACAATAATCAACAATACGAGAGATGATAGATGAATTGAGGCTGGTCAGAAGAAAATGACAAAAAAGTTCAATTTTCCCATTAAGATATATGGTGACATTGGTCGAGGGTGTATCGCGTTACCGTAATCTGAGAAAGATCAGCAACACAATGGCATGTTGTCACACACAACATGCATGCGGTCATGGGCATGCACTGCATGTAGGGATGGCATGCATGAAGTGATGTGCATAATTAACAATAAAAACAAAACGCTGGTGAAGAGTAAGGGAACAGGGCGGTAACCAGCTAGTACAGTAGGGGAACAAGGCGGTAACAGCTAGTACAGTAGGGGAACAGGGCGGTAACCAGCTAGTACAGTAGGGGAACAGGGCGGTAACCAGCTAGTACAGTAGGGGAACAGGGCGGTAACCAGCTAGTACAGTAGGGGAACAAGGCAGTAACCAGCTAGTACAGTAGGGGAACAAGGCGGTAACCAGCTAGTACAGTAGGGGAACAAGGTGGTAACCAGCTAGTACAGTAGGGGAACAAGGTGGTAACCAGCTAGTACAGTAGGGGAACAAGACGGTAACCAGCTAGTACAGTAGGGGAACAAGGCAGCAAAGAGGTCTGACTGTATACTAGTGTATGGGAGCACTACCAAGGGTGATGTTGTAAAGAGGTCTGACTGTATACTAGTGTATGGGAGCACTACCAAGGGTGGTGTTGTAAAGAGGTCCGACTGTATGCCAGTGTATGTGTTGTAAGGAGGTCTGACTGTATATTAGTGTATGTGAGCACTACCAAGGGTGATGTTGTAAGGAGGTCAGACAGCACAAACTGGTAACTAGGAGTTCCTCAGAAGCCTAGCACTGCGAGTGCTTTCAATCATAAAGTAGTTTGTATGGTGTTTGCTCTGAGAACCTTTAACCAGGAGACAAACATGCTCTCATAGACGTTTTTTCGCCGATAAAGAACATATTGCTACATTTTGGACATTAACAGCAAGTTTCAGTAATAGCATGAATGATCTGGACAGTGTGAGCACAACATGGAGGTTACACTCTACGTATGAAGTAGCATACAGTGGGACCTCTCTATTACAAACCTCTGAAATGTGGAAACCTCTATAATAAGGACACCATTCTGTGTCCCAGTGTAGTACTGTAGTGTATTGAGTGACCTCTGAATTGAGGAAACCTCTGTAATAAGGACTAAAATCAAGGTCCTAAAGTGTCCATAATAGAGAGGTTCCACTGTAATTATAAGATTGATACATTGAGCTGAATGAACTACAAAGTTCTTCTTGTCTCTAAAACAGTTTATTAGAACTGAATTCTGAATTCTGTAACAAAATGGAGCCATTTTATTAATTAGATGATGCCATCAATGATAGTTATATGGAACGTCTCATGACTGAAGGTTTACAACTTGCATCCACAAACAACCTATCCAAGGAGTGAATAAATTGCTGTATATCTCATGAAAACCGTGTCGTAATACCCTGGAACTACGCTATCGAATGATGCCAAAAAACGCAAATGCCCAAAGTGTGAAAACGGGCCCTTTTTGCAGATCCGTTCACATATGACTGAAGGTTTAGATGATCGGAATTTCACCCAGGGAGGCCAATTTGTTTTGAGATGTGGCCATTTTGATACATACACATGTACATACTGTCACTACGAAGTGGCCGATAACCCTTAGATGACATTTGTTTTTCAACGTCGGAAGTAGTTTTGAGTGGTTTTAACAAGCCAAGTGATATCTTCCTTAGCATACGTATGGTCTTACTCAGTGTGTAATTTAGTTATTTACACCAGTTGAAGCCCTAGAAGCGTGAAACGCTGCACTGGTTAATGATTGTTTGGAAAAATTACATTGATTATGAGAGAAAAACCACCTAACAAACCTCAACCCATTTTCCAAGCACGCCTAACAACTTTCACAATAAACCCAATACCTACTCCAATGGACATGTTTCATTGAAGTTTCAGAGCAGGCATGGCTGTCCTAGAGACACACATACTGACAGCCCTTTGTGTTTGGTGAATCGTCATTGATCTCCCTCGATCAACGGAGACAAAATGCACCTGATTGATGAGTTCGTTGGATACTCCAAAGCAATACCATGTACGTACATAATGGATCCGTGTACAGGAATGATCACAGATGAATGGGTGTGGTGGGCTAAGCTGTGGTGGGCTCTCACACAGCTCACAAGCATTAGCTGTGTCCCCTCCAAACGGGATGTGTGAGTGTATTAGCTTCACATCCCGTTTGAAAGGGACATTACCAGCATGTGACACTGAATGGCACTTCTGTTATTGCTCCATTCTTGCTATGGCTGATGTTATTGGTAACAGGGAATTGGTCTGTTCAGTTAATGGGAAGGGTACTGCATAGTTAATAACTTAAATAATGATTTGATTGCAAGTGTGTTGCATTGCTAATTGCAAGTGTGCTGTAGAGGTTTTATGAACCATTCATTCCCTTGATCTACCTGTCTACCATGACACAATATTACAGTATGTACAGCCAGTGCGTGGGTTCTGGATGGGTGACTTCACGACTTACATACCATTTTTTTGGCGAGGTCCATCACTGCCTTCTTGGCAATCTGAACTCTCTCTGGGTCTCCCTCAATGCGGATGACCCCCTTGGGATCGCTGTCTCCTGGCACCAGAATGGACGTCCCTGTCTCCTTCTTGATGCGCATGACTACACAGAGCAAGCAGGGGGTTGGGGTTAGGCGTGCAGTTCATGTACAGAAACCTGTCCATAAGGGACACTAGGATTAGTAAGATTACTGGATCAATACAGAAACACCTGTGTACAATGGACACCTACAACAACTGCACAGAGCAAGCGGGGGATGGGGGCCAGGTGCACAGTTCTATAACTTTTTCAAGTATAGGAACCTGTTCACAAAGGACACTCCTAAAGATAACTAGATCACTACAGAAATACATGTCTACAATGGACACCTACAATAAAACTGCACAGAACAAGCAATGGTTGGGGTTAGGCATGTATGTATGTACGTATACATGCAGTTCACATACTGGAACCTGTCCATAAGGGACACTCATAAAAGGACTACTAAACATAATACCATTCATGATGGACATCTGTGTATGTACATTACGTTACATAGGTTTTATATGGGGACTTGGTAACAAAGGACAGTTCATTGGTATTGATCAAACAGAACAACCTGCCTGCAAGGGACAATCAAACAGTTTGTAAATATTCACACACACACACGTATATGCACACACACACACACACACATACACACACACACACACACACATACACACACATGCGCACACACACACACACACACACACACACACACACACACACACATACACACACACACACACACATACACACACATGCGCACACACACACACACACACACACACACACACACACACACACACACACACACACACACACACACACACTGTCTCCAGCACTTACTATTAGCACCCCCTTTTCCAATGATGTGCCTATGGTACTTTGGGTCCACGGTAATCTCAGCATAGTCCATAGTGGTCAGCTAAGAGAGAGAAGCACGAGAGTCGTGAATGTGAATCCCGTAAAATTACAAATAAACAAACAAGACTATGCCAATTCTAATTAATTTACAATGTAATCATAATTAATTTCACACATCGTAATGAAATTATAACATAATCATGGTGGGATGGCAAAGTACCTCAACACAAAACTTAGCAGATCATAATGATATTAGCAGTAGAATCATAGTTCTCCTTTCATTACCATTTGAAAAATCACAGTTTGTTTGCAGTAGCATCAAACAGATGACTGTAGTTATTCTTCAACCTACTGTCATTCTATCATAATGTTGTTACAAGGCAAGGTACATTTACCATAATTTCATCACAAATAACTCGTTATTTAAGATTAGATATTCTAGGTCAATAATCAGTGGGGGTGGTGGCTACCACACTCTTGGGAGTCTCTTCTGGGCTTTTACACCTGGGTGCTACATCCGGAAGTTGAGATGGAAATGATGTACAGTGAATTCTCGTTAATCCACCAAACCATTTAATCCGCCACAATTTCCCAGTACCAATACAATGTACAAGTACCAATGAACATCCAGTTAATCCGCCAAACCCGTTAATCCACCATATTCTTTGAAAACAAATTGCGGCGGATTAACGAGTATCCACTGTAGCTTAAAACGGTGCTCTGTGAAGTTAAATGAAGTTGAAATCGCTTGTCAGCAACCAAATGAAGTGCGTGAGAAACAGGAGGTTGCATGTACAGCGATTACTGGTTAATCTGCCGCAATTCGTTTCCAAAGAATATGGTGGATTAACGAGTTTGGCAGATTAACTGGATGTTCATTGGTACTTGTACATTATATATTGGTACTGGGAAATTGGGGTGGATTAAAAGGTTTGGCGGATAAAGTGGTGGTGGATATACGAGAATTTACTGTAGTTGTTACTCCGTGCCAAATCCACCTCTACATGTAATAGTTGTACCCCGCTTTTGGTCGGTACATGGGAAATATACTGAGTGGATATCAGTTAATTAACTGATATCAGCTCAGTACATTTCCCATGTACCGACCACAAGCGGGGTACAACTATTATGTATCCCGTTCAATAGCACGATTACAAGTAGCGGAGATGGATTTCGTTCACGACATCGAAAAAGACGATTTTCTCAATGAGCTGGAGGTGGCTATCAACCCATTCAGATGGCTTCTTGGCTGCCCGTACTTCCCGAACCAACAAGCGTCAGGACACTTATTAAACGAACGAGGAAAATGGCCAAATCCACGAGCCTTGGAATATTTACCGAGCGAACGAAAAAAACTCCTCAAACCGAAGAGTTTCAGAGTATTTACCGAACAAACAAAGAAACTTGCCGAACCAACGATTTTCAGAGTATTTACCGAATGAACGAGGAAACTTGCCGAACCAACGAGGCTTAGGATACCTACCAAACGAACGAAGCAACAGTTATGGCTTTTTCTAATAGAAAATCCGGGAAACAACCTTTTTTAACCGTTGAGAACGTTGAAGAATGGCTCGAGCCAAGAATACAGCCGAGAATACACAATGGGCACATAACAATGGCTGTTGATTAATTAAGACCAGTCACTTAAAAACCGGGGTACATCACTAATAAGGTCAGTGTTGTATCCCAGTACATCGCGAATGTACTCCAGTCGGTCCCTTTGATCTTAAGTGACAATATCACCAATCGGGATACATATAGTCTTGTCTCCAGACCCACAAGCACCTCCAGTGTAAAGTGGGTCTGGAGACAATGTGACAGTTCAGCCCTATGACACAGCCACCTAGAATGTTGAATGGTCCCTACCAGTGCTGCAATGCAATACTGTAACGCATCTCAACTAGAATGGCCGTTAGTAATTTAATGATACTATACTCCAGTTTTCCAAGGTTTAGTGCATCTTTTCTAGGTTAGAATAGATGGATGGAGTCACTCATTGTTATGATTAGATCCACTTCTCGCAAGTGGGTGCTAGTGATTCTGCATGGGACAAGACAACGCACTGCCCACCTGTACAGCCAACTTCTACACTGAGACCACCTACCCAAAGGCACCATTACTGAGCTATGCATCTACTACAACCTCTGTATAGAGGACCACCTGTCTACAAAGGACACCCTTTCCTGGTCCTTCCAGCAGTTTTCGTAGGCAAGCTCCAATGGACAACACTTGTAGTCTACCCATTCCACCTTTGGCCAAAAAGAGATTGTATGCCTATTGCAAGTGTATATATTTATCGGACTCATACGTACCAAATCTTGGGCAAACGATTCCACTTTCTTCTTGGCTTCCAGCACCTCAGCCTGGGGTCCCTCGAGCAAGATAACATCACTTTCTTCCTTGAACTCCAGGTGAAGCTTGGGGAGGTTTTCGGTGATGGTCCGGATGTTCTCTCCCTTCCTGCCAATGATAAAGCGATGCAGCCAACTTGGAACGTGGATCTCCTCCATAACAACACTGTTGGCCTGTGTAGAGAAAAAGAAAGAATGACTATCAGTCTGGTCTTGAGCTGACGATAGACGAACAGTTGGACCAACACAACACATAAAACGCAAAGGGACCACCTCTACATAAAGACCACCTCTACATAGAGACCACCTCTACATAGAGACCACCTCTACATAGAGAACACCTCTACATAGAGACCACCTCTACATATGTACGTAGAGACCACTCCTACAGAGACCACATCCATATAAAGACCACCTCTACGCACATACGTATATACAAACAGTACACACATACCCGTTCATACACTTTAGACAAGGCAGCACCCAGCTTGTCCTGGGGTCCACGGAGAGTGACAGTGGATGAGTCGCTGTCCGGGCTGGGCATCTCCACCGACACCCCTGTCTCTTCCAGAATCTCCTGTAGTCCGTGACGACGCGGTCCGATGACATACTTGTGCTGGGATTTCTTCACTTCGACAGAAACAGAACCGCAGGTGGATTTCTGCATCATTGGGTAAAAGATAAGGCAGTGTGAAGACCTATAACAAGCACGTAGTGTGTACTGGGTGGATTAAAAGATTTGGCAGTTACAACATGGAAAATAAACAAGAATTCACTGTACACCAGAGAGAGTTTACTGTACACCGGGGAGAATTCACTGTACACCGGAGAGAGTTCACTGTACACCGGAGAGAATTCACTGTACACCGGAGAGAATTCACTGTACACCGGAGAGAGTTCACTGTACACCGGAGAGAATTCACTGTACACCAGAGAAAATTCACTGTACACCGGAGAGAATTCACTGTACACCGGAGAGAATTCACTGTACACCAGAGAGAATTCACTGTACACCGGAGAGAATTCACTGTACACCGGAGAGAATTCACTGTACACCAGAGAGAATTCACTGTACACTGGAGAGAATTCACTGTACACTGGAGAGAGTTCACTGTACACCAGAGAGAATTCACTGTACACCGGAGAGAATTCACTGTACACCAGAGAGAGTTCACTGTACACCAGAGAGAATTCACTGTACACCAGAGAGAATTCACTGTACACCAGAGAGAGTTCACTGTACACCAGAGAGAATTCACTGTACACCAGAGAGAATTCACTGTACACCAGAGAGAATTCACTGTACACCGGAGAGAATTCACTGTACACCGGAGAGAATTCACTGTACACCAGAGAGAATTCACTGTACACCGGAGAGAATTCACTGTACACCGGAGAGAATTCACTGTACACCAGAGAGAATTCACTGTACACTGGAGAGAATTCACTGTACACTGGAGAGAGTTCACTGTACACCAGAGAGAATTCACTGTACACCGGAGAGAATTCACTGTACACCAGAGAGAGTTCACTGTACACCAGAGAGAATTCACTGTACACCAGAGAGAATTCACTGTACACCAGAGAGAGTTCACTGTACACCAGAGAGAATTCACTGTACACCAGAGAGAATTCACTGTACACCAGAGAGAATTCACTGTACACCAGAGAGAATTCACTGTACACCAGAGAGAATTCACTGTACACCAGAGAGAATTCACTGTACACCAGAGAGAATTCACTGTACACCAGAGAGAATTCACTGTACACCAGAGAGAATTCATTGTACAGTGAATATGGTGGATTAATGAGTTTGGCGGATTAACTGGATATTCATTGGTACTTGTACACTACATTGGTACTGGGAAATTGTGGTGGATTAAAAGGTTTGGTGGATAAAGTGGTGGTGGATTAACGAGAATTCACAGTGCTACTGAGCGGTTATCTATTCTCAAGCAAATTCTATTTCATAGTAATCACATCAGGCCATGTGCCATGAAAAGCAGTCTTGTTAATTCTCCACTAACTCATCCACCACACCTTTTCATCCGTCATCATATGATACTGCATGGCTGTTATTGTGATCTGGACAGACAACCAAATCATTCAAATGGGAAGACATTTAAAATTTGTTAAAAACAACAATCCCCAAATGTGAGATATGCACAAGCCAAACTCAGTAGCCCATTTTCTAAAAATTCATCAGCGTCTCGGTGTAGAAATATTTGTCACTTCATCAGAAATTGATAGAAATGTTCATGAATATGTCCGCTTTGACAAAAATATAGAATTTTGTGACGAATTTCTAGAGTACATTTCCACTTAATTCTAGTGCAACTTCAGAGAGAAATGGCTACATTTCATCTTTGAAGGTAAAATCTTCGAATGATTGAGTTATCTGAAGGAAGCGTTCTGTACTATTTAGTGGTTAAGACATGGGCACGAGGGCATTATGACATATAAAATACCGAGTCCCGCGGGCGCGAAGCGCCCAAGGGCGAGTGTATTTTATACGTATGTCATAATGCCTGAGTGTCCATGTCTTAACCATTATAGCATCCGTTGCTAATGCTTTATACTGTTGCTAGCGCTTTATACATTATAAAATTGCTGTATAATAGTACTGTTTCTATGGTAACGGATGCTATTGAAGAAAATTGTCTGATCAGCAAATTTTGTTTATTACCACCTTCACACCCACCCACTCACACCCACACAAACACACACACATGCACCCACACACCCACACCCACACAAACACACGCACATCCACCCACACCCACACACACCCATACACACACCCACACTCACACACACACACACACACACACACACACACACACACACACACACACACACACACACACTCATACACACGACCTATACGTACCAGTTCCTCATAAAGGGCTCTGATGGTAGCGGCAGCCTTGGCCACTCCATCCTTCTCTCCAGTGATGACTATCTCATCCTTCATCACAGACGCTGGGGGAACATTGATCCGAGCTCCGGTCTGTTCAGCTATCTTTTTGACCCTCTTACCCTCTGGGCCATTGATGAAAGGATGATACTTCTTATCAACAGGAACATGCTCAGAAGCAACCTTGGCCTGTAATGGAGGAGATACATTTTTGACAACATTTACTTGTGAAAGAAGTTGGAAGCTGTGGTCAGCATGTAACTAAGCTGAGGTCTGAGTCAGAGAGTGTGTTTGAAGGTCGAAATACACATCCAGATTGTAAACTATGATAAAAGCTGCATATACGTAACTGCAATATTCAGAAACGACAATCATCATTTGTGAGACTTAGGTTTAGATTTAGATTTAGGTTTGGATGTAGATTTAGTTTTGAGATTAGGTGACAGGGAAGTGTCCTCCTTCATCCCTAGGTGTATGTAGTAGTGTGGGGCGATATCCTGAATTGCACACCAAATGTCATTTCTCCTTCAACACTCCTGTCACACTCCTACCAGGATATCGACCCTCCTTGAGCTTAGCACGTAGTGTCATGTGCTGTACTCTTGGTTACTTCCCCTCTCCTCCCTGAGGCATGATGAGGACCAGCTAACTAACCTAGTTTTATTGTGTGTGAGATTTAGGATATTGTTCAACACAAGCTTAGCATGTGATGTCATTTTGTTGTACTCCTGGTTACTTCCCCACTCCACCCTGGGGAACATAAGTGGGACCAGCTACGTAGCTAGCTTAGTCTTAGTGTTGGGTAATACCCAAATCTCACATATGATAACTGACTGTCGTGAATACCGCATAGCAGGAAAGTTTCGTGGACTAAAAGTTTCGCGAATTTCGTGAAGAAACGGGTATTCGCGAAAGTTTCATTCGTGAACACCTGATGACGTAATTGTCTGACAATCAAGAAACGCTATAGGCGTTTAAAACGCGAAACCTTTTGTCGCGAAATTCGCGAAATTGAGCGATTCGTGAAAGTTTTGCCCTGCGAAACTTTCCGTCCGTACGGTGTTGTGAATGGTGGGAATAAGGAAATTGTTATCTATGGTTGAAGGTACGTATGTGTTAAAACAACAGTGGATGAGTCCTTTATCCAACTAATGTTGAGACACAGTACGGTATGGACGTGAAAAAAGGTAACGATAATAACCGTTAGCCTTTATCATCCTGTTTCTCGTTTATTTTGACGGATATGTTGCGCTTATATTTACACGATACCTGAATTGCCAATTAGTGCTTAGCGTTTGACAATTTCCGCATTAGTTTGGTCGTTTCCGGTTGACGGTTCATAAGTACGTAAACGTAAAATGCTACGAGATACCTTGCTGACCAATTTTGTTCTCAAGCTCGTTTGATCTCGACGTTCTTGCCCATGCACTGTGCTTCAGTGACTTATGTTGATGATAATTCATTTCGCTACGATGGAAAAAGATTTTTTGGAGAAGATAACGGGACTAAATAAAGTCCAAAAATTCGTTGTTCCCAATACATGTTTTAAGGTATTCTCCAGCGATCTTTCTCTCTTGTTCTCGCAACCAAAGGACTACAAGTAGATTTAATAACATGCTGCCAATACGGTACGTCCTTTATAAGGTGTCTATTTTCAGTTTACTTCTCGCGGTCAGCACTTATCGCTTCTCACTTGGGTCCTTCATGGTTAGTGCTAAACTGAAGTTTACGTACGTTTTGCTTTATCTAAATGAGTCGTCATACTTTTGCCTAGGAAGAAAAAATGGTAATAGAACCAAAACAGAACGAATCGTCGTATGAAATAAAGATGAAAACAGAATACTTCATTCAAACGTTTCATATTGTCCTGAACAAAATGGTACGTATGTAAGCCGTATTTGGTGCTACTGTACATCATCCAATCATCGTACTCCAGCAACAATTGCAATACCAATTCCATGTCTTAAATGATAAAATTAATATCGGGGTTAAATATGACCTTTGAAGCAATCACTGAATAATTGGCCACCACTACTTTTGAAAAGGAAATGCTTAATTTTCCACGGAAAGATAAGTGTGACACAGTTCGAAACCCTTGCTTGAGCTAAACACGTCGGATCTACCAAGGGTGTAGTTAGCTGATGAGGAGGATGAAAGCTGTGGATAAAGGATGGGTCCCTAGTTCGAATCCTGGCAGTGGTGATGATTTATGAGCCCTGCCCCCCCTGCCAACACATGGGAACACCAAAGGAGTAGACAAACCAACACTGAATTAGGACTCTTCTATACAACTATTGGACATTGTCTGCAATTTCTGTGTGCATGTGTTGTGTTGTTGCATTGTTTTGTGTATTTGTGGATACATTAAAAAATAACCTTCAAGGTTACAGGCCCCCCAAATCCAATAAGATTTCAATTCCAAATCCAAATCCAAATCCAAATCCAAATCCAAATTCAAGTTCAAATCCAAATTCATGTTCCTAACCATGCAGGCCCTCGCACCAGGCATCACATCAACGTAGCACACACACACTATTCTTACTGCATGTACCTGTTCGTCAGAAATGCTTTGAATCTCGTGCCTCGCTCTTTCAATCCCGTCCTTGGTTCCGAAGATCTTGATCACATCGGATGGGCTGTCGATGTTGGGGACATCAATCTTCGTTGCAGTCAGATCTTGAAGCTGCTTCAGCTTGGCTCCTCCTTTGCCGAGGATGAACCGGTAGTGGTCCTTTGGAATACACATCTCAACATGGGCCTGCAGGAAAGGATGTAAGGTAGGCATCAAAAAGTTTCTAGAGACTACAGTTGAGCATGGTTGAACTACGAACTACGTAGCTACATACGTACAATGACAAAATGATCCAACTAGAATGGATACCCTGAAAGAAAGGAGCAAGACAGCGAGAACGGTTAAGGAGGATTGGCGAAATATGATCAAATTACAGCTGAACTACGACCTAACTACAGTAGGATTATGATAGGATAATGATAGGCTTATGATAGAATTACGGTCGATTTACGATCAAACTATGGTAAAATTACAAATTACGCTAAAAGGAATGAATTACATAACATTATGACACGATTACGATTATGTTACGTTACGGAAGTTTATTCGCGTTTTTCTACCATACATCACGGTATGAATTCAGTACTGACTGAAGATAATGACACCAACTACAGTCCAACTTGCTTAGTAAGTACCTTGAAGGGCACACCAAATCTGTACTTCTTATCACAGGTACTTGCTATCAGTACTGGTTGGCACAGTGTACGTGAGCTACATACATATATATAGGGACGTACTGAGTGAAGTGTACTCGCTAACCAGGAGAAGGTACAGTACAAAACAGGTTCAGTATTTTACGGGTTGTAAGTTGCACCTGGGTATACGTAAGTCACACCATTAATTCAAAGCATATATATTAACATTGTTAGTCATGAAAAAGAAAATAACCAAATAAACATTAGGCATTTTTCGAGTTTTGATTTCTGTTTCCTCCAATCTCTCACGATTTCTTCACTGACTGAAAATTCACGACCTGCTGCCCTATCACCTTCATCTTCAGTGAATGCTATTACCTGAAGCCTAAATTTGGCTTTATATCTTCATTCATTTTGGATATTATCGCGAACTTTTAGTTTTCTTGTACCTGCTAATGAACTCATTATTATTCATAGCCTAATTTGTCACATGACTCATATCCGGTATATAAGTCCCATCTGGTGTATAGCTGCACCCATTGTATATGGTGCTGGCTTTAAGCATGAAAGTCATGACTTATAACCTGTAAAATACAGTACTTGCTAAGCAAGTTGCACTGTACCTACGTACATTCCCCTTGCTTCCACTGACGAGTAGAGTGAATTCTTGTCAATCTGCCAAATTCGTATTCAAAACATAATATTATGGAAGGTTAACGGGTTTTGTCGGTTAACCAACATTCATTAGTACTTGTACATTACATTGGTACTGAGAAATTGTGGTAGATTAAAAGGTTGATTCAGTGGATAAAGCGGTGGTAGTTTGATGAGAATTCACTGTAAGTCACATCATGGCAGCATTAGCATGTGCAATCACCATAGTACACTAACCTGCGTTTGCAGTTGACTGAGGACCAGTTTTCTTGCCTTCACGACGGAATCAGCCTTGCCGGTCACCATGATGGACAGCGAGTGGTCTTTAGCCTCGCAGATCTCAATGTTGCATCCAGTCTGCTGCATCACGTCCTTGACAATGATGGACTGCTTGGTCTCGCCTCCAAAGATCTTGTTCAGCTCCCTTCGGCGTTCTTCCACTGGGACATGGAAGACCTGTGGTGAGTGGGGGGGACACAAAAAGGGCTGTAACACATGAAAGTACTAGTGATGTGTCATGGAAAATATGTATCTGAAATAGTTATTCTACTTGAATCACAGGTTTTCCATGCCATTGATTCAAGTAGAATAACTATTTCAGATACATATTTCAATATATATACAGCATTGTACAGTATAAAATTTGCTTATTAGCATGGACTTGATTCAAACTTAGTCTAATATACTTTTGAGAATATTCTAAGAATGTTATACTAGCCCGATTGAGTATATTCACACCAGCAATTATAATGAGCACGTATAAACCATGTGAGTTGCACAGTTAACTCAGTTTAAGGTGAGTGTACCTGCCACTTTGTTCCAACAAATAATATTCATTAGCTACAACTATGAATATCATTAT
>OZ026557.1:3863965-3881465 GCA_964020155.1 Chondrilla cf. caribensis | reverse complement strand
AAGGGCGCATTTTAAATCTAGGTTCAATTTAATGTTAACTAGGTCCTACATATGCTCAAGTAAATAAATCCAACTACTTATGTTCTGCCTTTTGGGTGTACTTGAAGGATTGCAGCCTAGCTACCAGGAGCAGCTCCAACCCATGAGACCGCCATATGCAGTCCAAATAAGGTAGTAGTACTCTTTGTCGTAACCATCCTGAGTCTTGAGCTCGTCACAGGTAGACAACTCCACTGTGCAAAGGAATGAGAGAGTGTCAATACAACAGTCTTTACGCTTGATGCGAATATTTTTACGCGCCCTGGGCCTTCACTTTGTTAGCCTTTTTTGCTAAAATTAATAGGAACAGACGGCGAAACATTCCCAAGAAGCTATTTTACACGTCTCTATAAAGACAGCAACCAAGTAAGTGGTTGAACTATTGATATTGTGATGTATCCAGACGTAATTTAATATACAGTCAGCTATAATTATAGTAAGTACCTTGGTTAGTGTGTTAATATGTACTTTCCACCCAATCTCCGGGTCATGCATACAACATGCATGCCAATGTGATATGGTGTCCTTTGCAAGTCATCGTATGTATGCGACTTTTTACGGTTTGTTTTGGCTAATTTTGTGAATCCAAATGAAACCTTTTCCATAAACTAAAATAAACGTGAAAAACAACTAATGAGAGGCTGGGGGAGGGATATAAATCTTACAATCCTGTTTCCTTTCTATACAGTATGAATCGTATGCAATGATTGTGAGGACACAGCGATTGTCTGGCATTACCATTTGTGACGTGATTCATGCCCTGAAAATTTGTAAGCATGCAAGGAAAGTTGAAATTTGGCTTGCGTAGCACTGGGGGTATTATTGATGCAATATTGTGGCTCAAAATTACCATCATATCCAGCTGACTTGCAAAAAAGAAAGGCACTGCCTGCTGGGGTGAGCTCTCCTCTCAGTGAATTTTGTTTCTCTGCAGTGTCATATCCAGCATCTGTGTGCGATTATAAAGGAAAATCAATGTGTGACATTTGAAAGAAATATATTATACGTATATGCACCTACGTATATAATCTTATAGATAGATGGGTAGATATCTATACTGGACACAAATATTCAAGCTCTCTTTTGTACAATCTATCTTTATTATTTTAGTGTCAATGAGTACATTTTCCCATATACCGGTATCCTCAGAATCTATGGGTTGGGATGGCTTGATGGATGTCATTAAATGTAATACGTAACCCCATTATGATTTGGCCCTTATAAGTTCATGTACTTACCCCATTATGATTTGCCCCTTATACATAAGTTCGTGTACTTATAGAATTCCAGTTGCACACTTATAGGGAGGAGTTTATATGCACACATAACAAACCTCCCGTGCCTGTGGACCTGTGTGTAATGAAACTTATCATAGTGTTGGTAGAATATGCAGATATTTACGGACATGATATTGTGTTCAAATGATCTTTAGGAAAATTGTCACTATAATAACAGTAAAGTCTATGGAAGGAATGTATCTGTCCAAAGAGGCTACCTATTCAAAGTCAAATCTGTTTGGTGGTCTAATCAATAAACAGATACCATACTTACACTGCTACACAATATAACCATTCTTAACCTTGAACTGCAGGGCAATCACTGTCAGCCAAGGCTTGCAGTTCGTCCAAAGCATCTTGAGTCAAACTCAGATCTCCTCTGACCAGTGTCCCGAAAGTGACCAAAGAGATGACCATCACTACCATTATGTACCTCACAGTAGACATTTCCTCTCTCTTTTAACTGTAAACGTAACTATCTTGGTTGTGGTGAAGGCTTGATGGAACCCAGTGATCGTGTGTTACAATATCCACTCTCTTTGACCAAATGTGACTTTGTGACTACTCCGGGTGTAGGGATTGGCAAACACTGGCACACATACATGATATAGCTGGCTCTCTGGTGAAAGGTAGTGCTATAGGATGGTGAGTAGTGATGGATTTAAAGTAATCAAATGTGATTTGATTTTTCCTACAATTAATCCTGGGGGTAATTTAAGTAGGAAGTTTTGACATAGATGGATGAGCCGAGCAGTCATGTTGGCACAAGCTACAAGTGCAGATCGTAGATCATTACGTGAGAAAAACGTCAACATATTATGGCTACTTGATATAAGACATAGTATAGTTTATGTATGACTGAATCACACATGCTCCCATTTATTGGTAATTGCACACATATACATACATATAATATGCATCTCTCCTCACAGTGTGTAGCATTGCATATATCCAATGGTTACATGTATTGACTGGACCACCAATACTATGGGAGTGGTCTCAGTTGTGAAGTATTAGTGCAGTTAAAATTAGGTGGCATGATGAGTCTAAATCCTAGATCTAGAGAGTGGTTATAATGTGTCCACTGTATGTAATATTATGTACAATAGTTCGATGTTTATTATATCTTTAACGATGTGCACCATGCCAATGAAGGAGTGATAATTTTTCAACTATTAAGATAAATTGTTGGAATCCAGTACCTTAATTGCTTTGCTTATATTAAGATGAAACAGTTACTCTACTCTATGTTGAAAATGGAATAATTCTAAATCAAAGATGCTTGTTTTTAATAGTACTGGATTCATCGAGGGCCTAGCAAACTTGTGCTGTCCCATCCTCTCCTCTCCCAATGAACTTCCCAGCTTGAGAATGAGCAATATCTTGGCAGCTTGGCAGAGGAACTGTGCAAATGGAGTTGATATGTAAATTGAAGAAAATCTGACAAGATTGAAGTACAGTGGTGGATTCTTTGTAATAGTGATAGTCTGACGTGGTGAATGACATTTTATACAGACACTAGTACATATTTGTAACAGCACGTACTCTTGTTGCTCGGGTCGATGATGTCACAGGCCTTGATTGTGAGTAAGGCCTCGTGTAGTTGGTGTTCAAGACGATCCTGATTGTCAATGTCGTCATAGTTCTGCACTGTATATGGTGAATTATACACAATGTAGATAATATTATACACAGATACACATATTTGTCACATAATATAATATGCATGTGCATGTTTTGGATCACAGTACATATCCCTTGCATTGTGTGGTCACTAATGTTTGTTGGTGCAGAATTATACGTAACTTAAAAGTTAAATCCTATTGCTAGTTGTTTTCAAAATCACCAAATATGCATGGTGAGATAAATGTACTGATAGCTAGGGGAGTGCTTGCGAAGTGACAATATTATTATGCATTAATTGTCAATATTAATTGGGTATTATTCGAGGTGGACTCTTAGAGAATTTGACATCCAAACTATATTCTATCTTCTCCATAATTAAATTTTGGTAGAGGCTCATGATTGCTACGGCGTTGATAGGGGAAACCAGGTAATTCTTGAGAATTGTTGAAATGCAAGACGTTTCAATTGCAAAGGTCTTTGTCAGTTACAATACTACGGTGTTGTAACTGACGAAGACCTTTGTGGTTGAAGCATCTTACATTTCAACCATCTCAATCTGTTTCAATCTATTTCACTGTTACGTGATTGCTCAAGAATTACCCAATTTCCCCTATCTTCTCCATCATGGTTGGATGAACTTAATAGAATTAGTTTCGTAGGAGTGCAGATAGCCCAAGAACTAATGATGATGACCTTTAGGATCAGAATCTATCTAAAATATAATAATTATATTATGAATAAAGCAACAAGTTTGTGTTCCTATATCAGAGCTGAGACCATCCCATAGAAGTCATTATCACACAAATGAACTTTTAAATTACCTATTGGCTAATAGAGCGTACAGTATAATATAGAAGTAGAGTCACCGACAGTGGGTTACATGCTAATTTCAGTCAGAGGAAAGTACGTGTATGGGCCTCTCTCTGTGTGTATGGGTCTACTGGTTGTAAGGGTATATACAGTGTGAACTATACAGACTAATCTGTTTCTCATTCATATACGTACTTGACATCCATCCACAGTTATAAGAGAAGTTTTCCAAAGCATCTTGATCGATCTCACCGTACACCACAACACAGCCACAGTAGAATGCAACAGCAGCTGCCACCAAGAGACTCATTGCTCTGCTCATTTTGTAGTGATCACTTCTGTATTGAAAGTCCTCAACCTCACAGTTGTTATCAGACTGAACACTAGTGTTTATGACAATTCACTACTTCTTCTTCTTTGTTAGAGGCAATCCAGTTCTTCGTACCTGTTCCCTAATGGTACCTGTCATGCACCCCTGATGCACATGATGTGATGATGTAAGATTTCTATAATTAGCTACTTTAGCTGGTTATAGTAAAATAGCTACTAATTCCCTGCAGTGCAGATTGTGTATGATTACGTGAGCAAAACATCAACATATTATCGCTACTGAATTTAAGACATAGTATAGTTTATGTATGACTGAATCTCACATGCTCCCATTTATTGGTAATTGCATACGTATATACGTAATACATACATCTCTCCGCACAGTGTGTAGCATTGTATCCAATGGTTACATTTATTGACTGGACCACCAATACTATGGGAGTGGTCTCAGTTGTGAAGTGTTAGTGCAGTTGAAATCATGAGGTATTAATGAGTCTAAATCCTAGATCTAGAGAGTGGTTGGTATGTGTCCACTGTATGTAATATTATGTACAATAGTTCGATGTTTAGTATAATATCGTCAATGATGTACACCATGCCAATGAAGGAGTGATAATTTTTCAACTATTAAGATAAATTGTTGGAATCCAGTACCTTAATTCCTTTGTTTATATTAAGATGAAACAGTTACTCTACTCTATGTTGAAAACGGAATAATTCTAAATCAAAGATGCTTGTTTTTAATAGTACTGGATTCATCGAGGGCCTAGCAAACTTGTGCTGTCCCATCCTCTCCTCTCCCAATGAACTTCACAGCTTGAGAATGAGCAATATCTTGGCAGCTTGGCAGAGAAACTGTGCAAAAGGAGTAGTTGATATGTAAATTGAAGAAAATCTGACAAGATTGAAGTACAGTGGTGGATTCTTCATAATAGTGATAGTCTGACGTGGTGTATGACATTAAATTTTTATACAGACTCTAGTACATATTTGTAACAGCACATACTCTTGTTGCTGGGTTTGATGATGTCACAGGCCTTGATTGTGAGTAAAGCCTCGTGTAGTTGGTGTTCAAGACGATCCTGTTTGGCAATGTTGGCATAGTTCTGCACTGTATACGGCGAATTATATTCAATGTAGATAATATTATACACAGATACACATATTTGTCACATAATATAATATGTACATGTTTTGGGTCACAGTACATATCTCTTGCATTGTGCGGTCACTAAATTAATAAATGTTTGTTGGTGCAGAATACGTAACTTAATTGGGTATTATTTGAGATGGACTCTTAGAGAATTAGACATCCAAACTACATTCTATCTTCTCCATAATTTGGTAGAGGCTCATGATTGCTATGGCGTAGATAGGGGAAACCAGGTAATTTTTGAGCGATCACGTAGCAGTGAAATAGATTGAAACAGATTGAGATGGTTGAAATGCAAGACGTTTCAATTGTAGAGATGTAGTAATAGGTTGAAACTAAGCTAATGGATGGATGGAGAAATACATGGACAGTGTATGACATAATTGTACATGACCTTTTGAATTAAAAAAATTACTCATCTGTTGGAACGACTGATGACCACACATTTTTTGCAATTTCATTTAATTTCCTAATCATCCTGGATCTATCGTCATTTCCGGATAGACAAGCAGACGTCAATTGGTAGGTGTTCCCTTTGAAGTGGACCAGTACACTTCCTTTTACATAATTCAATTTTAACAATGTACTTGTGGTGACCTCAACATTTGTAAGGATTCATGATACACTGTACACATTAACATGCATTTTAATTTTCATGATTAAGAATCAACCACTATTGTAGTGTTGTGTAAGTTCCTGGCAGTGGTTTTCGGGATTGCTATAAATGAGCTTTGTCCAAGCACTTTAGTCCAGTATGCGATTTCATTGATTTGATGACACAGATTTTTTATTCAGTTCAACTTTGTCTATAGATGAGGATGTCTGAATCCCCGAAGAGCTCGGTCAAATGTCCTTGTACATGTCTTGAAGTGATTGTTATTGTCTGTTTAGTGGTTTTTGTGATTGGAGTGTTTACCATTCCAACCGTTCTGTACTTTTCCAACCGAAATGAAGATGATCAGAGCTGGAACACCCTGACCTCAGCTGTGCTCTCTGTGCTGGAGACCTGTGATGGGAGGGATGGAGGGATGAACAACCTTACTCAGTTTGTGAGTGTGTGTGTGTTTGTGTGTGTGTGTGTGTGTGTGTGTGTGTGTGTGTGTGTGTGTGTGTGTGTGTGTGTGTGTGTGTGTGTGTGTGTGTGTGTGTGCATGTGTGTGTGTGTGCGTGCGTATGTTGAGGTGGTCTCTATGTAGAGGTGGTCTCTATGTAGAGGTGGTCTCTGTGTAGAGGTGGTCTCTATGTAGAGGTGGTCTCAATGTAGAGGTGGTCTCTGTGTAGAGGTGGTCTCTATGTAGAGGTGGTCTCTATGTAGAGGTGGTCTCTGTGTAGAGGTGGTCTCTTTGTAAAGGTGGTCTCTATGTAGAGGTGGTCTCTGTGTACAGGTGGTCTCTATGTAGAGGTGGTCTCTATATAGAGGCTTACGTATTATATTTCATAATCTTTGTGTATGTTCATATTAGAAATATATTAAAATTTTTATACTAACACTTTACCTCTCTGTATATGTAGGTTAATGAAACTAACATTACATCTTCAGTCAACTGCTCTCTTCTCACCAGTTCAAATCCTTGCTATGCACACTTGGAGAGTTTTCTCAAAACCGTCAAACCTTCCACTACCAGAACATCCTCATCACCCATCAGAGTGAAGTCATCAATAGATCCCTCCATTATATCTCAAAATCTGGAATCAGTACATTCAGCTCTCTCACCTGAATGTAAACGTGATGGCCTTCCACTCTACTGCAAGTTCCTATATTCTCCGTGCACTTCCGGGATGGAACAATTTACTTTGAAGGAAAACGAGTGTACATCCCTTAAAAGTGAATACTGCGAAAAGGAATTCTTCATCCTCTCAACACTGTCCAAGTTCCAGCCGGACTATTTACCATTGATACCAAATTGTGATGCACTTGAACCTGCTACAGCTACAGATCAAGTATGTTCGTATGTTTACTCTGATGTATTCTACATAATATAGTGGTCCCTACATGTGAATATTCTTGAATCCAGACTTTTCTCCCATTTGTCTTTTCTATATACATACATGTGCGTAGAACACACATAAAGGGCAAAATGAGGCTAGGGTGGTTATGTGGTGTCATGAGGGTTATGTACAGGACACTTACACAAATACACATTTTATACCTCCACAGATTGGTGGAGAACCTCATAACATATCTCAAGATGAGAGTACTATTACTGTTGATAACAGGCCCTGGAGTGACTCAGCCACTAACAGATCAAGTCTAGTTTGCCATCCAGACTACGTTGAGACCTGTGGACTGTGTTTGTTCAGCTGTAAACGCTCAGTGGACATGCCTATTTGGCCAGGATTCCGCTTATCTATCGATGATATCTTCCAATGTTTCTTCTTTGCTTTAGTTGTGTTATTCACTTCCACATTCATTGTCCTTGCCATTGTCAAAAGAAACATAATGTAAGTCATTATTGATGATTATTATTATGTAGGCATGTGTGTGTTTGTGTCTTTTTGGTCCAACTTTTATCAATGTTGATTGGAGGTGTGTGGTGCTTCTCCTGAGATATGTGTATGTTTGCATGCTCATGTGAGTATGTACATTTATGTGTATGTGGATGTATGTTATTGTGTGTGTATATATTTGTGTATGGGTGTTTTCGTGCACATTGTGTGCATATGTGTGTTTATGTGTTTGTGTGTGTGTGGGGGGGGTGTATGTGCCTGTGTGCCAGCATGCGTATGTATGTATATGATACTTCAGTACTTGTTTCCATTCACACGTTATGTTGATGTCGTTGCTGTTCTTGGACTAATTACAATTTTGGTGAATGCATCATTATCCACTTGAATCTAGCCATTCACACAACATTCTTATTATCACATAATTAATATATTCTTTGCTTTCAGATTCCAATTCCCAACCATTTTATTGTTCTATGCCAATCTTTCGGAATTATTTATTGGTTAGTTGACAGATCCCATTCTCATGACACATGCTGTACTATCACATCCAATGAGCACTACCATTAAATTAGTCATGCCTAGGCTTTCATGAATGTCATTGACTAAATATTCTTAATCAATTCTTCTCAATATAGGCATTTTGGTATTAGCCTTGCTCATTGGAGGTCCGGATCTCTTCTGCAGTTCTCCTGACTTCTTGCGTACCCTTCTCAGTCCACCCACTGTCGTCTGCTCCATATCAGGTGAGACATTGGGTATTTCATTCATTTGGTAAACTCAACTACACGAGTCTTATTTCTGACCAGTCTGTCATATGGAAGGTGTTTCCTCTCCTCGATTGTAGGTTTCCTATTCCACTTTGCCACTCTAAGTATCTTCACAGTGTGGACTGTACACTTGGGATACATTGTTATCCTTCTGATGTTCCCCATGTATGGAGAACAGGTCCTCAAGAAGAAGACAAGGATCATTCATGCCATTTCTGTACCATTGGCATTATTTGTATCTCTGATTCCACCAATTGTTGCCATATCAACAAAAGGATACTCAGTCTTTCGTTTCCCACCATCGATGTGTCTACCAGCTGGTTCTGACCTCGTGTACTACACACTCAGTCTTCCTGCGTCGGTGGTATTGTGTGTTCTCGTCATTCTTGGTGTTCTCATAATTTTCTTAATACATAAGGTTAGCTGATAGTCATGTATATAAAGTGTACCCTGTCCATAAAGACCATCCAGGGGACTACAAATATGTAATCTACGTAGACAGGTGGTTAATCTACGTGGACAGGTGTTTGGGTAGAGGTGCATCAGTGTAGTTTAGATTATGCATTGGACAGTTCAAGAGTGATCACTGAGGACAGGTGGTCTTTGTGTAGAGGTGGTCTTTCATGCAGGTTCCGCTGTAGTTAGTTATCACTGCATTCAGTCCCAATTTATGGCTTTTGTCACACACACACGCACGCACGCACGCACGCACGCACGCACGCACGCATGCACACACAAACACACACACACACACACACACACACACACGCACACGCACACACAAACACACACACAAACGCACGCACACACACACACACACACACACACACAAACACACGCACACACTCATACACACACATGCACACACAAACACAAACACACACACGCGCAAACACACACACAATTTATGTATTGTCAATTTGCATTGTTTTACAGAGTTTGAAACAAGCTAATAAACTGAAAGTACAGGTGTCTGGTGATAGGAAAAACTTCTTCAGTCCTCAAGAAACTAAAATCCTTTTACTCTCAATATTGCTTGTCTTCCTGGGTGTCTTCATACTGGCTCGTCTCTCCTACACGCTCAGCAGTGTTGATCAGTACTCACAGGTGATCATTGATGATGGGTTGTGTCATATCCATGGAAACAGCTCAAGTGAAACGTGTGAATCAAATCGTGAATCCCTTCTTGGGAATCCAATCACCAGCATAGTGACCTACCTGCTCCTAAGCTTGGTACCTCTTTCAAATATTGTGTTTGTGTTTAGTCTTTCCAGCAAAAAGAAATTGGCAAAATTTTGTTGTGTGTGCAAAGACAATGAGAACAATGATAAGAAGAAGAGTCCTGCATAATAGTATTGAAGAGTCTGACACCAAAGGATAATGGATTTTGATTTTATGTGTCTTATATTTCAAATCACTATCACATTGTAGCGTGTATACATATACAGTATCCTAGGATGCATGGAAAAGGATGCTTGCACTAGTAATGACTGACACTAGCCACACCATTCTTCCTTGCACATTGTATACAGTATACCACAATTATGTCAATGACATATGAACTTGCAATTGAGTAATCATTGCATGTAAACAGATAATGTGTACAGACACTAATGTATATACACTTGATAACTCAATAGTCTTGTACTAATCTATATTAAAGCTAATGCCATGGTAATTACTTCGGGCGTGCGGTGCAAATTAATACACATGGGGTGATAACAACACAACAGACAACATGTACATACACTAGTGTATATACACTTGACAATTGAGTATAGTCTGGTACTAATCAATAATATGACACTGATTCATCATCATCATGATGCTGATGCACATTTCGATAAAGCTAATACCATGGTAAGTACTTCAAGGATGTACATAGTGCAAACATACATGGGTAGATATATTTCCCAGTTTAATTATAATAATCATATTTCATTAATTGACACTAGCCACACCATTCACCATTGACATTAATATTTGAAATCAACATACGTAGTATTAACAACGTGGAGAATAAAAATTAATGCAGGATAAAATATTATAGTATATTAGTTCATTTACAGTAATTTATAGTAAAAAATTAATGTTATGAAAACTGATTTTAAAAACATCATAAATTAATAGTACCCTTATCAAACTTAATTATTAATAGTTACTGTAGTAGCTAGACCACTACATGCATACAATATAGTACACAATACAGCGAAAGTGTACATAGTAATATATAAAAACAAATTGCTACACAAACTTTATCTGCTCCTTTTTCTCAACCGGTAGAAATTTTGCTATTGCAGCTAACAATGACAATACTATACGATCCTTTAGCTTCTTGAAATCAGATGGTTTTAGTGGAAATGTCCAGTTGATGTAGGGCAGCATAGCAAAGAGAAAGTAAACACATGAGTCACACACCGCTCTGTATATTTCAGGGTAATCTTGAAGCATAGAACAATTGACCATCCCTAGCTTAAAGCTGACAGTTGGAATACTCAGCCAGTTTGTGGGTGAACGCGTACTGATTTCCGAAGTTTTGACAGAATCTACCGAGGATAATAACTCCAAGGGTGATGAATGCAATTGCCAAAAACAAAACTTTGCTTGGCTGTGCTAACAATATTTGTGAACAGAGCAGGTGATAGACTTGGTAGGCTTGGTAGGGGATAGGCTTGGTGTTCAGTGTTTCAAGCATAAAGAAACTGCTGAAATCATGCTGCATGTGCAAGGATGGAAAAGACAAATCTGGGATAATCGCAGTCAATGAGAATAAGAGAGATGCACAGAGATTGAGACCGACATTGGAGGTTGATGTTTGACTTCCATTATACAGGTATAATAATTACATATTTTGTGTTCAACCAATTAAACTTGTGAACTAGATCAGTAATAGTCTAAGATCATATATACAAGAAACGAGTTCTATGTGTAAAGATATCATTATTTTGGGTAACCTCAACCATCCCCTCATTGATTGGCCATCATTGACAGGAAACTCTGATTCTGGTTCTATAAGATGTGATTGCTTTTTCAACTTGAACTTATCACAGTTAGTGACTGAACCTACCCACTCTGGAGGAAATATCCTAGACATAGTCGCTACCAACAATCCACAAGCCATCACCAGCTTATCTATAAATGCTGCCCCTAGCCATATGAAATCAGATCACCTGATAATTTCTTTTGTTTATGAATTACACACCAAATTCCCAATTCATTTCCGGAAATCAACTCTGTGGATGTATTCTAAAACGAGTCATCTGGATCCTTTAATGTTTCATTTGCCCCACAACACCAATCTCGCATGTCGTTATCTTTCCAGTTTACTTCAGGATGTTCGTACCAGATGTAGCTATACCCTCTACAACACTATCACATTCATCTCCCAAATGGTTTAATACTGAGGTCCGTCATCGTCTAAATTGTATCCATACACTCAGGCCTATAGGCTATAGGCCTCGTGGTAACCAGCAAACATATTACAATATATAAGTTATCACTCGATTTTGAGAAGTCCTCACTCTTTGAGGCAGATTCCGCCGCCAACCTCTTCAGAACAACATATTATTCGATTTGAACGGCCTTCAATACAGCCCTAGTACCAAGACAGCTCAAAGAACGAACGAATTCCGCCGTCGACCGTCCATTGAATTTCATGTACATTTAGATAGGCGAAGGTGATAACCGTTCACCGTTGACCTTCTGTGACCTCATCATTAAGGGCGGTGGGCGTAAGACTGAAATACGATGTCATGCCAAAACAGGGAGGAGGGTGAAGAATAGGAAGAGTGGAGAAAAGGGGTAGCGAATCCCCTCGTCCTTCTTGAGGAGGGCAGTTAGGTTGGCACCAAAGAAGTAGGGCCAAATGGGTGACGGTGGCGTTCTGCCTTCCAGCACCAGTTGCACAAAGGAAACAAGTGCGGGAAGAGGGACATGGTGGCTGGTCAGATCTGAAAGCATATCTTTCAAGTGCTGGGGTCTGAGGCCATCTGGGCCTCCAGCTGAGCTCTTTGGGAAGAAAAGGATTGCTTGTGTTACATCCTCCCCAGAAATAGTAAGGTGCTGTTCGGTCAGGTCAGCTGATGGAATGGTGGAGTCAGGGGGTGGGGTTGGGTGTTCCCCTTAAGGGCTTCGAGTGTGGCCTTGTTCAGGGGAGGCCAGCGTGTCCTCCGAGCTGGCCAACCTGACATCCCCCCTGAAATCGCCCTCTTCAAGCTTCGCCGACACACGTGGTGTCAAACAAGCATCCTGGTCATCTGAATGGGGGTGCTTCATAGTGGGGCCGGGGTTAACGGTAGGTGGCGGGTCAATTTCTTCTCTCATCTGTCTGTTAACTGCCGTAGCCAGCGACTGATGACCTGACTGACCGTGTACGGGGTGTCTGAGGCAGCGCGAGCTAAAGCGAAGCAGACCCACGAGGTGTCGTCATTCTTGTCCACTACGGCATCTAAGATAGCGGCAAACTTCCTTGCCACGTACTCCCTTGAGGCTTTGGGTAGGCGTTTAATGGCCTTCCCCGACCATCTTGGGGGAAGAACAGCCTTCACCCATCACGGGCTTCATCAGGTACAAAACCTGATGTTGTACCTGATGAAGCCCATGATGGGTGAAACGTTGTGTACTGTTGAATAATTTGTGAAAAGAACTGTTGATTATCAGTGTGACAATACCATAGACGTGTTCAACAATAGTCCAACAACTCATTTCAGTTAACTTCCTAACCATCCCGGATCTATCATCATTACCGTATAGACAGTCAGACATCAATTTGTAGGTGTTTTCTTTAAAGCGGACCACTACCCTTCCTTTTCATAATTCAATATAAACAATGTATATGTATATAGTTGTCTCAACATTAGTAAGGATTATGCGTAAATATGGATATGGTCTAGTCATAACAATATGCATTCATATATGTTCAAACAAACCAGCTGAAATATATTAGGATCATGTAAATGTTCTCATAATATGTTTCCATGTGAACATTTACACCTACATTATTTTAAAATTAATATTGATGAGAATTTTAATATTTAAATTATTTTTAATTAATTAATTTAAAGTTATTTGTTATGATATTATAATATATAGACTTTGAAACAAATATAGCACTTTTCTGCATGGGGCTTGTATTGTAGAGATAATAGTAATAGGTTGAGACTAAGCTAATGGATGGATCATGGAGAAATATACAGTCGGTGTATGCTATAATTGTACATGACCTTTTGAATATAAAATTACTTCTCTGTTGGAACTACTGATAACCACACATTTTTTGCAATTTCATTTAATTTTTAATCATCCCCGATCTATCATCATTACCGCATAGACAATCAGACATCAATTTGTAGGTGTTTTGGTGTGTTTGGACCACTACCCTTCCTTTTACATAATTGTACTTGTGGTTGTCTCAACATTTGTGAGGATTCATGTGAGTTCCTGGGAGTGGTTTTCATGATTGCTATAAATTAGCTTAGTCCAGCACTTTAGTCCAGTATGCGATTACATTGATTTGATGACACAGATTTTTCATTTGGTTCAACTTTGTCTATAGATGAGGATGTCTGAATCCCCGAAGAACTCGGTCAAATGTCCTTGTACATGTCTTGAAATGATTATTATCGTCTGTTCAGTGGTTTTTGCGATTGGAGTGTTTACCATTCCATCTGTTCTGTACTTTTCCAACCGAAATGAAGCTGATCAGAGCTGGAACACCCTGACCTCAGCTGTGCTCTCTGTGCTGGAGACCTGTGATGATAAGGATAGAGGGATGAACAACCTTACTCAGTTTGTGAGTGTGTGTGTGTGTGTGTGTTTGTGTGTGTGTGTGCGTGTGTGTGTGTACGTATGTGTGTGTGTGTGTGTTCATTTTCATATCCTATAGATTTACCCTTGCTAGCTAGTAATCCAGTACCCAATATACAGTAGATTGGTCTGTACATTCCATGCTAAACTAGTGTTTAATCTAGTTTACTTTGATTGCTCTCAACTATAAGCACCTTTAATTATCATTACCTCAAATTATATTATAGTTCTTAGTTGTCCCTATCTAATAGGTAGAAGTGGTCTCTATGTAAAGGTGGTCTCTGTATAGAGGAGGTCTCTATGTAGGGGTGGTCTTTATGTAGAGGTTTACCGATATAATTCATAATCTTTGTGTATGTTCATATTAGAAATATATTACAATAATATATGCACTCTATCCTCTGTATATGTAGGTTAATGAAACTAACATTACATCTTCAGTCAACTGCTCTCTTCTCACCAGTTCAAATCCTTGCTATGCACACTTGGAGAGTTTTCTCAAAACCACCAAACCTTCCTCTACCAGAGCATCCTCATCACCCATCAGAGTGAAGTCATCAATAGATCCCTCCATTATATCTCAAAATCTGGAATCAATGCATTCAGCTCTCTCACCTGAATGTAAACGTGATGGTCTTCCACTCTACTGCAAGTTCCTATATTCTCCGTGCACTTCCGGGATGGAACAATTTACTCTGACGGAAAACGAGTGTACATCCCTTAAAAGTGAATACTGCGAAAAGGAATTCTTCATCCTCTCAACACTGTCCAAGTTCCAGCCGGACTATTTACCATTGATACCAAATTGTGATGCACTTAAACCTGCTACAGCTACAGATCAAGTATGTTCGTATGTATACTCTGATGTATTCTACATAATATAGTGGTCCCTACATGTGAATATTCTTGAATCCAGTCGTTTCTCCCATTTGTCTTTTCTATATACGTACATGTGTGTTGAACACACATAAAGGGCAAAATGAGGCTAGGGTGGTTATGTGGTGTCATGAGGGTTATGTACAGGACACTTACACAAATGCACATTTTATACTCGCACAGATTGGTGGAGAGCCTCATAACATATCTCAAGATGAGAGCACTATTACTGTTGATAACAGGCCTTGGAGTAACTCAGCCACTAACAGATCAAGTCTAGTTTGCCATCCAGACTACGTTGAGACCTGTGGACTGTGTTTGTTCAGCTGTAAACGCTCAGTGGACATGCCTATTTGGCCAGGATTCCGCTTATCTATCGATGATATCTTCCAATGTTTCTTCTTTGCTTTAACTGTGTTATTCACTTCCACATTCATTGTCCTTGCCATTGTCAAAAGAAACATAATGTAAGTCATTATTGATGATTATTATTATATAGGCATATTATGATATGTGTGTGTTTGTGTCTTTTTGGTCCAACTCAGTCTTTTATCAATGTACAATTGTTGTAACAGGTGTGTGGTGCTCCTCCTGAGTAACTATTTCAGTATGTGTGTGTGTTCGCATATGTGTATGTGCGTGTATGTGTGTGTGTGTGTGTGTGTGTGTGTGTGTGTGTGTGTGTGTGTGTGTGTGTGTGTGTTGTGTGTGCGTGCGTGCGTGTGTTGTGTATACATGTGTGCATACGTGATACCTCAGGACATGATTCCATTCACACCTTATGTTGATGCTGTTGCTGTTCTTAGACTAATTACAATTTTGGTGAATACATCACCTCATTAACTCATTCTCCACTTGAATCTAGCCATTCATACAACATTCTTATTATCACATAGTTATTATATTCTTTGATACTTTCAGATTCCAATTCCCAACCATTTTATTGTTCTATGCCAATCTTTCGGAATTATTTCTTGGTTAGTTGACAGATCCCATTCTCAAGACACACATGCTGTACTATCACATCCAATGAGCACTACCATTAAATTGGTCATGTCTAGGGTTTCATGGATGTCATTGACAAAATATTCTTCATCAATTCTTCTCAATGTAGGCATTTTGATATTAGCCTTGCTCATTGGAGGTGCGGATCTCTTCTGCAGTTCTCCTGACTTCTTGCGTACCCTTCTCAGTCCACCCACTGTCGTCTGCTCCATATCAGGTGAGACATTGGTTATCTCATTCATTTGGTAAACTCAACTACACAAGTCTTATTTCTGACCAGTCTGTCATATGGAAGGTGTTTCCTCTCCTCGATTGTAGGTTTCCTATTCCACTTTGCCACTCTAAGTATCTTCACAGTGTGGACTGTACACTTGGGATACATTGTTATCCTTCTGATGTTCCCGATGTATGGAGAACAGGTCCTCAAAAAGAAGACAAGGATCATTCATGCCATTTTTGTACCATTGGCATTATTTGTGTCTCTGATTCCACCGATTGTTGCCATATCAACTGAAGGATACTCAGTCTTTCGTTTCCCACCATCGATGTGTCTACCAGCTGGTTCTGACCTCGTGTACTACACACTCAGTCTTCCTGCATCGGTGGTATTGTGTGTTCTCGTCATTCTTGGTGTTCTCATAATTTTCTTAATACATAAGGTTAGCTGATAGTCATAAACAGTGGACTCTGTCTATGAAGACCTCCTAGGGGACTACAAAATGTAATCTCTGTAGACAGGTGGTCTTCATACAGAGGTGTATCAGTGTAGTTGAGATTATGTATTGGATAGTTCAGAGTGATCACTGAAGACAGGTGGTCTTTGTATAGAGGTAGTCTTTAACACAGGTTCCACTGTAGTTAGTACATTTAATTAAGTCCCAATTGCTTTTGTCAAACACACACACACACGCACACACACACACACACACAAACACACACACACGCACACACACACACACACACACACACACACACACACACACATACACACACGCATACACACACATACACACACGCACACACACACACACACTCCATGCATACACACACACAAATAATGGATGATCATTTGTCAATTTGCATTGTTTTACAGAGTTTGAGACAAGCCAATAAACTGAAAGTACAGGTGTCTGGTGATAAGAAAAACTTCTTCAGTCCTCAAGAAACTAAAATCCTTTTACTCTCAATATTGCTTGTCTTCCTGGGTGTCTTCATACTTGCTCGTCTCTCCTACACGCTCAGCAGTGTCGATCAGTACTCACAGGTGATCATTGATGATGGATTGTGTCATATCCATGGAAACAGCTCAAGTGAAACATGTGAATCAAATCGTGAATCCCTTCTTGGCAATCCAATCACCAGCA
>OZ026557.1:3746465-3858965 GCA_964020155.1 Chondrilla cf. caribensis | reverse complement strand
TGCATTGTCGTACATATGCTGCCTATATATATAAGATGAAGATCAATGTGGGTAAGAGTGGTGTGATTCATTTTCGTGACAAGAGACGAATAAAGAGATGTAAGGAAGTTTTTAGGATAGGAGGGGAAGTTATTCAAATGGTTGCTGAGTACAAATATCTGGGGGTTACAATTGATGAATCATTGAAGGGAGATAGGATGATGGAGTCAGTAATGGAAAATAGTAGGAAAGCTTTATATGGGGTGAATAGATTAATCAGAGGCTTGGGGAATGTAGGGTGGGAAACGTTTACGAAACTATATATGTCATATGTGAGAAGTTCCATGTTGTATGCTGCTGAAATATTGGGGTTGCTATGTAGAAATGAATATAAATTGGAGAAAGTTCAACGGGCAGCAATTAGAAGTCGTTTGGGGGTTCACTCCAAATTCCCCCTTTTGGGCTTGGAATTGGAAGCAGGGTGGATGCCTGTGAGATGGGAAGCAAAAATTAGGGCGATTAAGTACTACATAAAAGCTAGTAGGAATGAGAAGATGAGGTTACTGAATAGAGTGATGGCATGGGCAAATGAGGGGGTATAGGATGGATGGAAGGGGATGAGGGGTTCTTGGAGTGTATGGGGTGGAATGGGCATGGTTCGCCGGGAGAAATCTTTGGAGATTTGTCACTTGGTCAGGTGAACGAGATGTTGGAGGCATGTGTATGGAGGAAGCTCCAGGAAGAGTGGAGAGAGGGCTGCAGCAGATCACAGAAGTTAGGATATTGGGAAGTTTTAGTAGGAGATATAGCTTTTGCAGAGTGGAAGATGGGAGGAGCAGTGAGAGTGCAAAGCAAAGATCAGAGGAAGCTGATAGGGGAATTGAGATGTGGATGTGCAAAGCTGGAAGTGGAGACGGGGAGATGGAGAGGAGTAGCAAGAGAAGATAGGATCTGTCTGCTATGCAAGAAAGAGATGGGAGATGAGAGGCATTTCCTCACATCCTGTGAGGCCCTACAAGATGAGCGATGTGATCTGGAACAGCTAATGAAGAAAGAGGACGACAAATTAAATGATGTGATGAAAAGATTGCATGAGAAGACGATTTCTAGGATAGTTATGAGAATGTGGAATAGAAGAGTTGAACTGTTATAAATTGTTTTAGCTATTGACTGTTATATGTATGTGCTATTTTGGGAGTCTCCCTACATCAGCACAATAATAATAATAATAATAATAATATAGTGCTCCCCATTTGTGTGGTACACGTAGTGATTGTATAATGATGCATACAACATACAGTACATTGTAATGACGAGTACGAATTACCCGCCCTACGGGCGTATTCGTCCGTAACGTGTCATAAATGGCGCCTTTCAAGTACGGGGATAGTACGGTTTCGTTCGAATTCTAGAAGAAAGGCCTAAAACGAAACGCCAATACCCTTAGTATACTTCACGGGTGCCGCTGAGAAGGATTGGGGAGTTTGACGTCGATCGCATGCGAACTGAAGGAGGAGTTCGCGAACAAACAAACAAACAGAGACCCCGTAAATTATAGTAAGATGGTTACGGGTGGTTTATGGAGTCTTGCGTTAAAAAAAAATTAAAAAGGTCACCCACTCGGGGTCGAACAAACCCATGGTCGGCTTTATAGGGACTTCCACAGATACTGTGTACTTGGTCATTCCGCGAATGCAGAAGACACTATTCTAGCTGGGAGGTCAGCCGCGAGTCCCAAAGCTCCCCCCTACGGTTCTTTGTAGAGAGTATTGCGACTGACCACCAGGAAGTGAGCTCTTTTTTTTTTTCAGGGAAAAAAACCGTCCTTTTGAGGTTTCGAACCCGCGACCTGGAGCCTAGAGTCGTGTCACCTGACCAACCGGCTACCGTGACCTATCTATTTTTATTATTAGTATCTGCGCTATTTATAGTTGCCCTAAGTGTACAATTTGATAAAAATTGGTAAAAGTGGAGTCGCAGAAGCCTTCCCCGGCACTCAAAATACTTGGACGTCTACTTTAGGTTTGGAAAAACCTTCGCTGGAGATAAAAAGTTCGGCGAAGCCGTTTCGCTTGAATTCTAGCCGATTTTCTAATTCTCGGGCTTTTGAAATCGGCCATCTTTTTGCGCATTAGGAAATATAAATTCACTGTTTCAGTAACGTGTGAGAACACATTATGACATTATGTTACCTAAAGACTCGTGACAGATTCTATAATGATCAGTGCGTACTGGAGATGGGTGCAGTAGAAACGAAGTTCTTTCATTTTTTTCTAACCGAAGAAGAACGGAAAGATGACAGTAAAAAGGAATCCAAATGGAACTTACCTGGAGAAGAAGAGATCCTTCGGAAAATGCAGTCTTCGGAATCCGATATGTCAGCCCACTTACAGAAGAACTTTAATCCTAATAACACATGGGACCCAGTCCTTCCAACGACACGCCTCTGATATACGCTGTCAGGTTCGCTGAGCACAAATTTTTCCTGAACGAATGCCTTCGATTTGGCGGTGATCCTTTCGTAACTAACTGCAATGGTCAAACAGCCTTTCATGTAGCGTGTGCTTCTTCTCGTTCGAGTCAGAGAACAGAGAAAAAGAGAAAGGAACTCCTCCAAATGCTCTTAGACCAGCCTGTGAAGAAAGAATATCAACTACCGTTTGATCAATGGGTCGGACCGCGAGAGGAGAAATGAAATGGACAAGAGTTATGTTTATCATCCATCTGTGTGTCTGTTGGACAAGGTGTGGTGGTGGTGGTGGTGTGTGTGTGTGTGTGTTGTGTGTGTGTGTGTGTGTGTGTGTGTGTGTGTGTGTGTGTGTATGTGTGTGTGTGTGTGTGTTGTGTGTGTGTGTGTGTGTGTGTGTGTGTGTGTTGTGTGTGTGTGTGTGTGTGTGTGTGTGTGTGTGTGTGTGTGTGTGTGTGTGTGTGTGTGTTCACACGTTTCAATGCTGTGTAGGATGAGAATACACCATTACATCTGGCTGTTCAGTCTGGTCTACTTGGATGTGTTGAAGTACGTAAGTGTGTACCTGTACCAATGTATGTTTGAATGTATGTATGTAATGTATTGTACAATTTATGTGTACAGTTGAGCCTTATTAATACAAAATCTCTACAGCATAAGATTTTTGTTAAGTCCCTACATTTTCAGCTGATGTACACGTGCATTATGTGAGTACTGTCAACATGAAATGCTTTTAGCATGGAATTGTGGAATTGTCCATAGAATTTCACATTAAGGATGTTCAACTGTACATTTGTGCGTACATGGTGTGCTTTGTATGTATGTATATTGTGTATACCTACGTATGTACGTACGTACATGTATCTAGAGATTCTGTATGCACCATGCACATGTCCTTATTACACTCTCTTCTAACGCCAACACCCAGCTTCTCTTGGCTTATGGGTCTCCGTTGTTGATAAAGAACACTTTGGGGAAGACTCCATGTGATTTAGCATCGGATTCTGGTCAATTTGTCATAGTAAAACTACTGTAGCCCAAGATGGTGTTTATAGTGAGTGAATGTGTAGAGTGCTGTGTGTGTATAGAGTGTTGTGTGTAGTGTGCTGTGAGTGACTGTGTGTGTGTGTAGAGTGCTGTGTGTGAGTGTGTGTGTATGTAGAGTGTTGTGTGTAGTGTGCTGTGAGTGTGTAGAGTGTTGTGTGTAGTGTGCTGTGAGTGTGTAGAGTGCTGTGTGTGTATAGAGTGTTGTGCATGTGTAGTGTGCTGTGAGTGACTGTGTGTGAGTGTGTAAAGTGCTGTGTGTGAGTGTGTGTGTGTGTAGAGTGTTGTGTGTAGTGTGCTGTGAGTGTGTAGTGTGCTGTGAGTGAGTGTGCTGTGAGTGAGTGTGTAGAGTGTGTAGAGTGGTGTGTGTGAGTGTGTGTGTATGTAGTGTTGTGTGTAGTGTGCTGTGAGTGTTGTGTGTGAGTGTGTAGAGTGTTGTGTGTAGTGTGTGTGTATGTAATGTTGTGTGTAGTGTGCTGTGAGTGTTGTGTGTGAGTGTGTATAGAGTGCTGTGTGTAGTGTGCTGTGAGTGACTGTGTATGGTGAACTTGTAACTTGCAATTTTTGACATTTTTTCTATCCCAATTCTCATTTGTAGCCAACAGAATAATCAGAAATGGAAACAGACAATGACCTCTCCTTTAGGGCAAGAGCACGTCTGATCCTCATATTTGAATGGCGAGAGTTGGTTCTACTCCATTTTTGTGTGGAGACCGTTATTCTACCAACTAGTGTACTCGGTGTTGTGGGAATGTGTCTTGTCATCTAGGAATGAATCCATTTATCTCTATTTGTGTGTGCCAGACCTACACAATGCAGCACCCAGAAGGATTGCACGAGATGACGGAGGAGCTTGTGAAGGAGTTGAAGGCAAAACTGACGGTACCCACAGACGTGCGGGCTTTGCTATCCATGTCTGTGCCTAAATGTGGAGAGATCAAGCTCCGTTCATTTGCAGCTGAGTTGCTACTGGTCCATTATGGTGAGGAGAATATGCTTGCTATATATCATGTGACTGTTACATGACTTCTTTCCCAATAGACTGGTCCATAGAGAAGGTACTTGAAGTATGGAAAAAAGATCCTTTTGAAACTTTGAAAGATGCAAAACTTAAACTTGATGAAAGTCTATGTAAGAGTTACACACACACACACACACACACACACACACACACACACACACACACACACACACACACACACACACACACACACACACACACACACACACACACACACACACACACACACACACACACACACACACACACACACACACACACACACACACACACACACACACACACACACACACACACACACACACACACACACACACACACACACACACACACACACACACACACACACATCATTGTGTGTAGTCACATCAATTGCATGTGCAACCTGCACTTCAATGTGCATTGTCTAATTCTTTATCTACTCTTGCAGTTGTAGTTCATGAACATCTCCCAAAGCCCTTGTCAACACATTATAATGGGAATTTTGATGACGAGCCAGAGTTCAGAAGTCTAGAGCCACCACTGCAGAGCCTGCAACCAGCAGGGAACTTCGAGGTTAGTGAGAGGGTGATGGATGGCTTCCCTCCAACCTGTCCTGTTCTGAGCACACATCCCCTCTGCTGTGTCTCACCTGGGACTTTGTTTGCTACAGTACATAGAACAGACTCACTTATACGCTCACCTCTAAGCTCTCCTCTGAACTCATCCCTACAGTGTACAATTTGCTATGTCAATACTTACATACTGAAGAGCACAGCCTACATACATGCATCAGTGTACCAATTGGAGAGTATGCGTTAGAAGAAATGAGTTTGTGGTGCTTGTACCCTATGTACGTACGTACCCTCTAATGTGCACAGCCATCATGTAAAATCTATTGTTGTTGTTGTTGTTTACAGATTCCAGTGATGAATTTGTTATTGTCATTCCACCGTGCTTTGATCCGAATGCTCCCCTCACTGCTGCTGGACAGACTCAGCAGAACGCTGTCGAGGACAGGACCAACGACAGGAATAACACTATTTGTGGAGAAGACAGCATTGGGGGGCTACCGGACTGGGAGGTGCTGTCCTCGCCAGATGGACCATCCCAGCCTATTCCTCAACTAGGACCTAATCCGGACAACACCAGCCCTCGTGTTTCACCATATGCCACACCAGCAACTTCACGTTTCAAAGGAAGACCCTCAGTGAGGCCACCATCAAGGGACCTCTCACCATAGCCACTGGTCTGGTCAATACATTCACCAACTTTGTCAAGGACATCCACGTCCACCACCGCCCACAGGACTCCCCAGCTGGGGACATTAGGCTCGAACCCGTTGATAACAACCAGAATATTTGTGGACAGAATGACCTCAACACCCCTTTCGAAGGTGGATCAGATGAGGACTATCAGGTACGTACGTATGTATATATGTACATATTTGCTGCTGTGTGTGTTACAGCACTTGTCTGTGTGTGTCTGCCTCGCTGTATGTTCTCCAGATGTTATATTCATCCATCTTGTTTGTCCGTAGGATGCCTGTACAGATGTGGGAATGACCTCATCGACCGCCAGAGTTGAACTTGCTGTGTGTAATTCACCTACCTAAATTTCACAAAAATAATGAAATGTTTCATAGTTTAGCACCCACACCCAAACACACACACACACACTGCATATTAAAATTATTATTACGAATATCTCTATTTCAGAAATATGTACGTATGTATCAATTTTGTGAGTGTGTTAAAATGATATTTATAAATTTATGCTGATGCATACAACTTCATATTATGTGTATTAGTGCATTGTTTAATTATGTTTTGTGCATTGAAAGGTAGTTACGTGGGTCAAAGTCTGATCCTATTACACCAAACTCTCCAAACCAACAAGTATTCCCCCCCCCCCCCCACACACACACACTGGAACTACTTAGGCATCTCTTTTTGGGTTTCGAGGTTATTACGTTTGGCATACCCGTTATGCCCGAATTCCAGATCAATTTCTAATTCTTGGAATTTCAAAATAGGGCATCTTTTTCAAGCAACCCCTAAAAATTAATTTTAGAGTACCCAATCAGCGATAATAATCACTTATTAGTAGCTACCACTAGTCTATACACAATATTGTCAATCATTCCTGCATTGTTGTACATATGCTGCCTATATATAGTGCTCCCCATTTGTGTGGTACACGTAGTGATTGTATAATGATGCATACAACATACAGTACATTGTAATGATGGTTATCAGTGGTTTAATTGAGTCTTGAGTTAAAAAAAAAAAATAAAAAGGTCACCCACTCGGGGTCGAACAAACCCATGGTCAGCTTTATAGGGACTTTCCACAGATACTGTGTACTTGGTCATTCCGCGAATGCAGAAGACACTATTCTAGCTGGGAGGTCAGCCGCGAGTCCCAAAGCTCCCCCCTACGGTTCTTTGTAGAGAGTATTGCGACTGACCACCAGGAAGTGAGCTCTTCGAACTTTTTTTCAGGGAAAAAAACCGTCCTTTCGAGGTTTCGAACCCGCGACCTGGAGCCTAGAGTCGTGTCACCTGACCAACCGGCTACCGTGACCTATCTATTTTATTATTAGTATCTGCGCTATTTATAGTTGCCCTAAGTGTACAATTTGATAAAAATTGGTAAAAGTGGAGTCGCAGAAGCCTTCCCCAGCACTCAAAATACTTGGACGTCTACTTTAGGTTTGGAAAAACCTTCGCTGGAGATAAAAAGTTCGGCGAAGCCGTTTCGCTCGAATTCTAGCCGAATTTGTAATTCTCGGGCTTTTGAAATCGGCCATCTTTTTGCGCATTAGGAAATATAAATTCACTGTTTCAGTAACGTGTGAGAACACATTATGACATTATGTTACCTAAAGACTCGTGACAGATTCTAATGATCAGTGCGTACTGGAGATGGGTGCAGTGGAAACGAAGTTCTTTCATTTTTTTCTAACCGAAGAAGAACGGAAAGATGACAGTAAGAAGGAATTCAAATGGAACTTACCTGGAGAAGAAGAGATCCTTCGGAAAATGCAGTCTTATTCGGAATCCGATATGTCAGCCCACTTACAGAAGAACTTTAATCCTAATAAACACATGGGACCCAGTCCTTCCAACGACACGCCTCTGATATACGCTGTCAGGTTCGAGCACAAATTTTTCCTGAACGAATGCCTTCGATTTGGCGGTGATCCTTTCGTAACTAACACCAATGGTCAAACAGCCTTTCATGTATAGTAGCGTGTGCTTCTTCTCGTTCGAGTCAGAGAACAGAGAAAAAGAGAAAGGAACTCCTCCAAATGCTCTTAGACCAGCCTGTGAAGAAAGAATATCAACTACCGTTTATCAATGGTTCGGACCGCGAGTGGAGAAATGAAATGGACAAGAGTTATGTTTATCATCCATCTGTGGTGGTGTGTGTGTGTGTGTGTGTGTTGTGTGTTGTGTGTGTGTGTGTATGTGTGTGTGTGTGTGTGTGTGTGTGTGTGTGTGTGTGTGTGTGTGTTGTGTGTGTGTGTATGTGTGTGTGTGTTTGTGAGTGTGTGTGTGTGTGTGTGTGTGTGTGTGTGTGTGTGTGTGTGTGTGTGTGTGTGTGTGTGTGTTCACACATTTCAATGCTGTGTAGGATGAGAATACACCATTACATCTGGCTGTTCAGTCTGGTCTACTTGGATGTGTTGAATAACGTACGATGAATTTGTTATAGTCATTCCACCGTGTTTTGATCCGAATGCTCCCCTCACTGCTGCTGGACAGACTCAGCAGAACACTGTCGAGGACAGGACCAACGACAGGAATAACACTATTTGTGGAGAAGACAGCATTGGGGGGCTACCGGACTGGGAGGTGCTGTCCTCGCCAGATGGACCATCCCAGCATATTCCCCAACTAGGACCTAATTATAATCCGGACAACACCAGCCCACGTGTTTTGCCAAATGCCACACCGAAGCAGGCCAGGAGGGATGCCAGCAACTTCAAGTTTCATAGGAAGACCCTTGGTGAGGCCATTATCAAAAGCTTCTCACCATAGCCACTGGTCTGGTTAATATGTTCACCAACTTTGTCAAGGTCATCCCCAGCTGGGGACGTTAGGCTTGAACATGTTGATAACAACCAGAATATTTGTGGACAGAATGACCTCAACACCCCTTTCGAAAGTGGATCGGATGAGGACTTTCAGGTACGTATGTGTAGCGTTTGTTTAACAGAATTTGTGGTGCTTCCTTATCAAGCGTGCGGAGGCGGCGTAACTCATGCAGTACGAGCAACGGAATTCACTTGAGCAGCAATAAATCAAACCAAATCCTAAAACTGTTGAACGCGGTCGACTTACAACACTCACTCCTATTCTACTTCGTTTTTGACCACACACACACACTACTACACGTGGCCTATCACAAAGAACATACGTAACACAAGACACTACTCCATTGTTTAGCGCGTAGCGCTAATTACCTATGAACACATACGTGATACCTAAATATAGTTTACTATAACACAATTGTACGTAAGTTAAACATGTACTGCTGAGGATCATGGTGATGGTGACATTCTTGCATTACATCTCCCCGGCCTGTGGTGAAGGTCGTCCTCGACCGCGTGGACGAAGTCGAAGAGTCCAGTCTGATTGGTTGGATGTAATGGCAGGTGCTTGTTGCTGCGCACTGGGTTGAGCTCTGCGTGGGTAGAACTGATCACTGAGTTCTGCTGGGCAACGACGTATTCTCTGAAGTGAAACCCTGATTGGGATGTCCTGGGAGCGATCCACGGGGACAACTTCAACCCCTCCTTCCAGAGACTTAATTACACGGTAAGGCCCATGATAGGGTCTAGCTAATTTCCAGGCTGGGCCTGACTTGGCTGCCGGCATGTACACAAAAACACGTTCACCTTCTGTGATGTTTGGGGGTGTAGCACGTCTGTCATAGTGCTCTTTCTGTTTTGCTTGGGCCTTCTTCACCTGGCTCCTTGCTAACTCCCATGCCGCTGCCATTCGTGTGGTCATCTCAGTTCTATAGTCAGTGGCATCCACAGGATACCGTTGTACTGGTGGTGCCATTGCCTCCTCTGTCGGAAGACGGGGGTCTCTACCATGCATGAGGTAGAAAGGCGACTCTCCTGTGGATGGGTGGATGCTTGAACGATATGCATAAAGGACATACGGCAATTGAATATCCCAATCTCGTCCAGTTCCATCAGTGGTCTTTGCCAGCATATCGAGTAGAGTGCGATTAAACCTTTCAACTAGACCGTCCGTCTGTGGATGGTACGCTGTAGTATTGGTTTTCTTGATGCCTAAAAGTGCATACATCTCTTGTAGAAGTCCGGACAAAAAGTTAGCTCCGCGATCGGACAGCAGCTCTGCGGGTACTCCATGACGGCAAATAACCTGTTCCACCAGTAACTTGGCAATAGTGAGGGCAGACTGATCTCTAGCGGGGAAAACCTCAGGCCATTTAGTGAGGTAGTCCACAAACACAACTGCATACTGGTATCCTCTTGATGATTTGGGGAGTTGCAGAATGTCTACGCCAACTCTATCAAATGGCCCTCCAACAGGAATCGGCATCAGTTCTGGTTTGATGGCTTGGCCAACTCGACGGGTGGCACACGTTAGGCATAACTTGCACCAGGTATTGACATCCGTTCGCATCCGAGGCCACCAATAATGCTTTGCTAGGGTGCTATAGATCTTGGCTTCACGGAGGTGTCCTGCAAACTTGCCAGCATGGACTGAATTGAATAGCTTCTGTCGATCATCCACCGGAGGAATGAAGCGAAGTGAACCATCAGGGGCCACACGGAACAAGGTTTCATCTACGAGGGTGTAGGTAGACTTTTCAGCCACAAGTTGCTTCGCGAGATGAGTATCTCCCGGTAGGGTTCCTTCTTTCAGAAACAGTAGTATCGGACTCAGCTCAGGATCCTTACGTTGTCGCTCTGACACTGAATCAGGGGTATGAGGCTCCCCGGCCTGAGCGATCTGGCCGTCCACAATTGCAACCACTTTGGGTGCCTCCTCGTGTCCTACTGGTTCAGGAGTCTCAACAGGGTTACGGGAAAGAGCATCAGCCTTCATATTCTTCCGTCCAGGTTGGTAGTTGATTGTGAGATCTAATTCCTGAATCACAAGTCCCCAGCGTGCGAGTCGTCCTGAGGGATGTGGAGTGTTGAGAAGGGCCTTGAGGGCTTCATGGTCCGTAAAAACATGGCAACGATGCCCGTAGAGATACTGCCTAAAGTGCTTTACAGCCCAAACAACTGCTAAACCCTCCAGTTCAGTGCTCCCGTAGTTCCTTTCATGGGATTGTAGTGTTCGGCTAGCATAGGCTATTGGACGAATTTGGCCATTCCGTTGTTTCTGGGATAGGACAGCCCCTAATCCTGCCCTGAGGCATCAGTTTCCAACAAAAAATCTTCTTTGAACTCTGGGAATGCTAGAATGGTAGCACTACTGAGGATGTCCTTTAAGTTGTCGAAACGAGTCTCTTGACACTCAGTTGTCCACTGAAATGGTACATCCTTGCGAGTCAGAGCAAAGAGTGGATTTGCGATGATCGAAAAACTCGGTATGAATCTCCTATAATAGGACAAGAGCCCAAGGAAAGAACGCAGGGATTTCACATCCAGTGGTACCGGAAAAGCCTTGATAGCTGTCACTTTCTTTGGGTCTGTAGCAACTCCTTTCGCTGACACACAGTAACCTAGGTACTCAACTTCTTTCCTTGCCAGGTTGCATTTGCTAGGTTTGAGCTTCAATCCAGCAGCTCGGATCCTGCTAAGAACTGCTTCTAAATTTTCTGTGTGCTCTTCCAGAGTTCTGCCTAGGACAAGGACATCATCCAGGTAGACGAGACAGCTCTTTCCAATTAACGAGTGCAAGACATTCTCCATTAGTCTTTGAAATGTTGCTGGTGCATTGCATAATCCAAAAGGCATCACTTCGAATTCATACAACCCCACATGGGTTGTGAATGCCGTCTTCTCCTTAGATGTTTCCTCCATGGCGATCTGCCAGTACCCTGATGCTAAGTCCAAGGTAGAAAAGAACTTGTTGGTGGCGAGCAAGTCCAGGGTATCATCTATCCTGGGTAGCGGGTACACATCCTTCTTTGTCACGGTATTCAACTTTCGATAGTCCACACAAAAACGGGTACTGCCATCTTTCTTGGCAACCAACACAATGGGGCTGGCCCATGGGCTCTGCGACGGCTTGATGATGTTACTCTGCAACATATCACTAATCATGTCTTCCACCTTGCCTCGCAATGCAAAAGGTACCCTCCTAGGGTGCTGCTTTATGGGGTCGTGACCATCTGTGTTAATGGTGTGGGTAACTTGGTGAGCTTGGCCAAGCTCACTCTGATCCAATGCGAAAGCATCATGATACTTGGCTACAAGTGTCTCCATCTGGTGCTTCTGTTGCTTTTCAAGGTTCCACCGATCAGGCTGGAGCTCCTCTAACAACTTAAGTACACGTCTCTTGGTGGCTTCGTCTTTGCCATCTACAACTGCTCCACACACCAGGTCATCACTACCCGCTTGGGAAAAGCATCCCAACTCCAAATCGATACCCTTCACCCATTCAGTGGCTTCTAACTGTCCTAGCGAGAGACCCTCTTGAAGTTGGATGGGATGGTGGAGAGGGTTAGTGATACTCACGGCCACAGTAGAATCGGGGTCGACAAGTGCTTCCTCCAAAACCAGCCCGGTGATCTCAGTAAGCCTTGTATGGGGGTGGAAGATAGTCGCTGAAGACTGATAAACATTGGGGTCACAATCCGTTTGTGCTGCAACAATCCGAGTGTGCCGACTTGGAATCCTGGTAGCTTGTAGTAAACAGACACTGCCAACCACACCAAGGTTGGGTGGTGTTCCAGTACGAACCTTGGTAGAGTCTTCTAAACTGGGTGCGAGTTCTTCTGGTAAGGATGGGAGTACGTTTGGTGTAACAGTTGGGTCCTGCGAAGTTATTGGCTGCTGAGAGGGCATCTCATCGAGTAGACGAAATCCCAATTGAGGTTGGAGATCTGTCCCGAGCAAGAGTTCCACAGGTGCGTTGTCCTGCACTTGGATGACTGCACTGACATTAAAAGGACCTCTTGTCAGTTGGACCTGCGCCTGTTTGACTATTGGGAGCTTGGCTCCACTGTAGCTCCGAAGACAGAACTGTGTAGGCATCAAACGCTTCTTCACCAGCTCGCGGGTGACATCTTTGCTCTGTTCAGTTGTTTGTAGGTTTCCTACCAACGTAGAGATTAGAAACTGTAAGGAGATAATGGTCACTGGGGATCCGGTGTCAATCAGTGCCTTGGCTGGACGTCCCTCCACCTCTACAGTGGTGGTATGGCTGGGGCCCATTATACCTTTCGTTACCTCGGTAGATGAAGTTATCCCGTGCAAAGTCACCAGGCTTTCCTCCAGTGTATCACAAACTGCTTTGTCCTGCCAATTAATCGTCTCGCTGGTTTGGGGTGTCTCCTCGGAGGATGTCAACTGCTCATCTGTAAAGCTTTCTATGGTGGGGTGAGCAGTCCTTGTGCTGGTAATTCCTGCGACCTTTCCACTATTTTGTCTTGTGGCCTCACGGCTTACTACCTTGCGCATGGGACACTGGCGATAATAGTGGTTATTACTGCCACACTCATGGCATACACCATGCTGTTTATTCCTTCGTTCCCGGTTGTTCCAACTTCTATTGTCACGAGTTTGGGTAACGGGTATATCTCCTCCCTTTGCCTGATGTGTTGGTTGAGGGGTCTTGCCCTTCTCCGATTGTCTGTAGCTGACTGCTCCAAGATCACGAAGCTTTGCTTCCTCGAATCGTGCCTTTACGAGAAGTTGGTCGATACTCCCCTCTTGCCCTGCTAGCTTTACCTTGATATCCCGCTGCAATCCGGTGATGAACTGAGATGACAATACGCTTTGGCCCATCTCCTCGGTGGCCTGGCCTGCTTGCAGTGTCTTTGGGTAGGCCTTATAGAACAACCTCTTTAGTTCTTGGGCATAGCCATCCACTGATTCATGTGTTCCCTGTCGACGGTCATGAAACAGGCTACTTTGTACAGCTTGGATGTTGACGGGGGTGAACCTCTCCTTCAAAGCGTTTACGAGTGGGGTGTACTGAGCCCTCAGGTCTGGTGTACAAGCACGATAAAAGGAATAAGCCTGTCCCTTCAGTCTAGTTGTGAGGTTGACCAGTTTAGCTTGCTCCGACCAATTGAAGGCAGACGCTACAAGCTCAAATTGTTCGATCCACTCAACGAAATCTTGAGGTTCACCCGAGCGTTCATCTCCAGAAAACTTGCTTATAGGTGGTATCTGTTGTGCCATTAGGAGTGTCTCCATCGGTGATGGAACAAAAGTAGAATGATCTCCAGGTACAGGTGGTGTCGTCTCGGTGACAAGTGCTGGAGGTGACGGTGGATGTGGTTGAATGGCAGGTGATAACGACGGACTGGTGTGTGCTCCGATATGCGATGCTGTTGATCCAGGCATAGGCGTCTCTGTTGCAACAGGGACATATGGAACAGTAGAAGTGTCAACCATGGGGCTGACAGTGTTCGTGGTTGCTTCTCCATGTGTTGGTGGCGTCTGTGAATCAACTGATGTAACTTCTCTTTGACCAGTGCTGGCTCCATCATTCCCTCTAACGCCATGGGATTGTTGTAGGTCGATTATCTGTTGAAGTAATTGCGCTTCTCGTATCTCCCACTTCTGACGTTCCCTCTCGAGAGATCTGTACCTCTCTAGCTCAAATTCGGTGCGTTGACGTGCCAAATCTTCTTGTCTTTCATCGTACTTTCCCTGAAGCGTCGCGTATTTCTCCTTCTCTAGTTGTAATTCTTCTTCGAGATGAGGTAATTCGGCCTCTCTCTCACGTAGCTCGTTTAACTGCCGCTTCGATCCCTCTAGTTCGGTCTGCCTATCCTGCAGATCTCTCAGGGCCTGCTCGTATAACTCTTTCAGATGACCAAGTTCCTGATCCTTGTCCACCTCGCTAGCCTGCTGTGGATTTCCATCGCGCAACTTGCGGTTTTCCACTTCTAGCTCCTGGACCCTGGCTTTTGCGTTATCCAGCGCCAACCGTAAAGATTCTGTACCTGACATCCTTGTCGACTTAGATTGCGGCTGATAATCGTCGCACAGTGCTTCGATCCCGGACTGGCCCCCAAATGTAGCGTTTGTTTAACAGAATTTGTGGTGCTTCCTTATCAAGCGTGCGGAGGCGGCGTAACTCATGCAGTACGAGCAACGGAATTCACTTGAGCAGCAATAAATCAAACCAAATCCTAAAACTGTCGAACGCGGTCGACTTACAACACTCACTCCTATTCTACTTCGTTTTTGACCACACACACACACTACTACACGTGGCCTATCACAAAGAACATACGTAACACAAGACACTACTCCATTGTTTAGCGCGTAGCGCTAATTACCTATGAACACATACGTGATACCTAAATATAGTTTACTATAACACAATTGTACGTAAGTTAAACATGTACTGCTGAGGATCATGGTGATGGTGACATTCTTGCATTACATATGTTTGTATGTATGTACATATATTTGCTGCTGTGTGCATGTGTTACAACACTTGTCTGTGTGTGTCTGCCTCACTGTATGTTCTCCCGATGTTATGTTCATCCATCTTGTTTGTCCGTAGGATGCCTGTACAGATTTGATTGACCAAAATATACTTGACTCGGGTGAAGTCGTTCAACAGGTTGGAGATTCTGACAAATATACTCCAGAGCTGGAACAAGAGTCTACAGTAGAGAACACACAGGAAGGTATCCAATGTGAAGGAGACAGTTGTGATAACACTTCTACCACGCCTGCTTTCAAGCTTCCAAAGAAGTACACACCTCCACAGGCAAAGTGGGCACCTCCTAAAGAACCCACTAATTTCGTGGACAGGCTGGTGAGCATGGGATTCCCGAATCGCCACCTGAATGAGGAGCTGTTGAAGAAGCACAACCACATGAGAGCTGTTGTGAATGACCTCCTCGACCGCCAGAGTTGAATGTTGTGTGTAATTCACCTACCTACCCACAATAATAATGAAATGTTTCATAGTTTACACACCCAAACACACACACATACTGCATATTAAAATTATTATTACGAATATCTCTATTTCAGAAATATGTACGTATGTATTAATTTTGTGAGTGTGTTAAAATGATATTTATAAATTTATGCTGATGCATATGCATACAACTTCATATTATGTGTATTAGTGCATTGTTTAATTATGTTTTGTGCATTGAAAGGTAATTACGTGGGTCAAAGTCTGATCCTATTACACCAAACTCTCCAAACCTACGTTGGCATACCCGTTATGCCCGAATTCCAGACCAATTTCTAATTCTTGGAATTTCAAAATAGGGCATCTTTTTCAAGCAACCCCTAAAAATTAATTTTAGAGTACCCAATCAGCGATAATAATCACTTATTAGTAGCTACCACTAGTCTATACACATAGGTGGCGGAACAGGGGGGGCCAGGGGGGCCATGGCCCCCCCACTCATCACAAAGGTGGGGCCAAGAATGTCTATGTAGAGTATTGCATACATGGACACAAGTGCAATATTAATCATGAGTTCAGCACCAAGGCCCTCCCACTTGCCAAACCATTCCTCCGCTTATGATACATAATATTGTTGTCAATCATTCCTGCATTGTTGTACATATGCTGCCTACCCCTAAAAATTAATTTTAGAGTACCCAATCAGCGATAATAATCACTTATTAGTAGCTACCACTAGTCTATACACAATATTGTCAATCATTCCTGCATTGTTGTACATATGCTGCCTATATATAGTGCTCCCCATTTGTGTGGTACACGTAGTGATTGTATAATGATGCATACAACATACAGTACATTGTAATGATGGTTATCAGTGGTTTAATTGAGTCTTGAGTTAAAAAAAAAAAATAAAAAGGTCACCCACTCGGGGTCGAACAAACCCATGGTCGGCTTTATAGGGACTTCCACAGATACTGTGTACTTGGTCATTCCGCGAATGCAGAAGACACTATTCTAGCTGGGAGGTCAGCCGCGAGTCCCAAAGCTCCCCCCTACGGTTCTTTGTAGAGAGTATTGCGACTGACCACCAGGAAGTGAGCTCTTTTTTTTTTTTCAGGGAAAAAAACCGTCCTTTCGAGGTTTCGAACCCGCGACCTGGAGCCTAGAGTCGTGTCACCTGACCAACCGGCTACCGTGACCTATCTATTTTATTATTAGTATCTGCGCTGTTCATAGTTGCCCTAAGTGTACAATTTGATAAAAATTGGTAAAAGTGGAGTCGCAGAAGCCTTCCCCAGCACTCAAAATACTTGGACGTCTACTTTAGGTTTGGAAAAACCTTCGCTGGAGATATAAAGTTCGGCGAAGCCGTTTCGCTTGAATTCTAGCCGAATTTGTAATTCTCGGGCTTTTGAAATCGGCCATCTTCTTGCGCAATATGAAATATAATATAAATTCACTGTTTCAGTAACGTGTGGGAACACATTATGACATTATGTTACCTAAAGACTCGTGACAGATTCTAATGATCAGTGCGTACTGGAGATGGGTGCAGTTTAAACGAAGTTCTTTCAGTTTTTACTGACCGAAGAAGAACGGAAAGATGACAGTAAGAAGGAATCCAAATGGAACTTACCTGGAGAAGAAGAGATCCTTCGGAAAATGCAGTCTTCGGAATCCGATATGTCAGCCCACTTACAGAAGAACTTTAATCCTAATAAACACATGGGACCCAGTCCTTCCAACGACACGCCTCTGATATACGCTGTCAGGTTCGAGCACAAACTTTTCCTGAACGAATGCCTTCGATTTGGCGGTGATCCTTTCGTAACTAACACCAATGGTCAAACAGCCTTTCATGTAGCGTGTGCTTCTTCTCGTTCGAGTCAGAGAACAGAGAAAAAGAGAAAGGAACTCCTCCAAATGCTCTTAGACCAGCCTGTGAAGAAAGAATATCAACTACCGTTTATCAATGGTTCGGACCGCGAGTGGAGAAATGAAATGGACAAGAGTTTTGTTTATCATCCATCTGTGGTGGTGTGTGTGTGTGTGTGTGTGTTGTGTGTTGTGTGTGTGTGTATGTGTTGTGTGTGTGTGTGTGTGTGTGTGTGTGTGTGTGTGTGTGTTGTGTGTGTGTGTGTGTGTGTGTGTTGTGTGTATGTGTGTGTGTGTGTATGTGTGTGTGTGTGTGTGTGTGTGTGTGTGTGTGTGTGTGTGTGTGTGTGTGTTGTGTGTATGTGTGTGTGTGTGTGTGTGTGTGTGTGTGTGTGTGTGTGTGTGTGTGTGTGTGTGTGTGTGTGTATGTGTGTGTGCGTGCCTGCCTGCCTGCCTGCCTGCCTGCGCATGCCTGCATTCATGTGTTCCTGAATGTGTGTGTATGGCACATTTTACTATGATTCATTGCATGGATACTGTTGGATCCAAGGTGACCAGTAATGAATATAATATAATTATCTGGCTATTCACCACCTGTTTCATAGTAGATGCTGGAAGGTGTACATGCATCAGATTTGTGTTATTAAGTTTTATATGTACACTGGGCACAGCATGGTATGATGTTGTAAGGTATAATTATATTGCAGAATGTCAATATTGTTTCTTTCATTCTATTTACTTTGATTGTAGGTGTCTATTCTAGTAGGCTAAGCACATAGTGCAGAACTTTATGAAAGATGTAGTTGCTCAAGTTTCTTAAGCATGTGGTGATCCTTGATCAATGATCTCTCCATATACGTGTGAATGTTTTTAACTGATAACCATCATTAATGCCACGAAATGATGCTTATAAATGTCTACTATGATGGTAGTCACAATGATATAGCATGCATTTCACCATCACTGACTCCATTTGGTGAATCACCATACATTATGTGTGCATGATATAATAGTGTGTGAGGTCATGTAATATGTGAATGTGTGTACATATGGATGCAAGTACGAGTCTGTGCATATTATTAATAATATTATGCATGAGCATGAGTGTGTGTAGTACATACAATATTTGTTATAATCCTATTATGTAGCCGGAGTATCATAATTTGTGACAATTTTTTGGTGCAGTGGACCTCGCTCCTGGCAAAGCAGTGCAAAGGAACCTCTTTTTGCAATTGAAGTGGACCATGTATGAAATCTGCAGCTGTATCTGATTCATGTCATTTTATTGTTAAACATGATCCATTATTATCACATTCTGAATAATACACAACTAGTGTATATACATACGGTAAGAGTACTCACTGTATGATATAATTTGATATTACTAACAAACAGTAAATGTCCAATAATTACATAAATGTAGCTGACCCATAACCAATAACATTCAGAGGTGCTTAATATTTTCAAGTATGGCAGACTATAGGAGAGAAAAGGCTAAGCACATTTAAATTTGCATTGATCATGGGGTAGGGGGGCGTGCCAACTTGATATTTTAGACAGACCTAGCTGGGGATGTGAACTAACTTTTGAAACAATTCCCATGTCTGTAGCTAACCCGTAACCCCAGCTACATTCAGAGGTGCTTAATATTTTATCAATGTATTGGATAGTATAGGAGAATAAATGCTAAGCACCTTTTTCAATAGCTCATGGAAGAGTGGGCGTGTGAACCTAATATTTCCACCATACCTAGCTGGGGAAGTGAACTAACTTATTAAACAATTTTGACCTCAATAGATGGCCCATAACCCCAGCTACATTCGAGGGTGCTTAATATTTTTCTCAATGAATTGGATAGTATAGGAGAATAAACGCTAAGTACCTTTTTGAATAGCTCATGGGAAGGTGGGCGTGTCAACCTGATATTTTCACCAGATCTAGCTAGGGATTTGAACTAACTTGTGAAAGAATTTCCATCTCAATAGGTGGCCTGTCACTTCAAATACATACTTCAATGTATTGGATAGCATAGGAGAATTAACGCTAAGCACCTTTTTGAATAGCTCATGGGTGAGTGGGCGTGTCAACCTGATACTTTCACCAGACGTAGCTGGGGATGTGAACTAACTTATGAAACAATTCCCATCTCTGTAGCTAACCCGTAACCCCAGCTACATTCGGAGGTGCTCTATATTTCTTCAATGTAATGGATAGTATAGGATGAACGCTAAGCACCTTTTCGGATAGCTCTTGGGAAATTGTGCGTGTCAACCTGATATTCTCACCAGACCTAGCTAGAGATGTGAACTAATATGTGAAACAATTCCCATCTCAATAGTTGGCCTGTAACTTTAGCTACATTTGGAGGTGCTTAATATTTTTTCAATGTATTGGATAGCATAGGAGAATTAAGGCTAAGCACCTTTTTGAATAGCTCATGGGAGAGTGGGCGTGTCACCTTGATATATTAGACAAACCTGATACTGATAGTATTAAGAAGGTTTGTCTGGTGGTGACCACGTCTGCTCTTGTGCATCTGTGAGCTCACAACTGCAAAGTGTAAAGTGAATTCAGCTGGTGTATCCTGAGACATGTGTATGACATGTTTTAACATTCCCCATCTGCGTTCTTCTGATGGTCATATATGAAGATAACATTGCTTTTTCCTCTTAAGCAATGGCCCAGCATCTCCGTATGGTCCGTATAACCCTAGCTACATTTGAAAGTGCTTAATAATTTTATGCATAGGGGAAAAACACCAAGCACCTACTTGCATAGCTGATGAGAAAGGGGCTTGTTAACCTAAGACATTTGCCAGACCTAGCAGTGGACATCAACTAACTCATGAAACAGTCTTCATCTCTGCACGTTGCCAAAAACCCTACCTTCTTTTGGAGCTGCTTTATATTTATATATAATTAGTATTATACATGCTGTAGCATATTTTTCAATGTACGTATGTGGTAGCTATCTGAACAGTTTGAATAATAAGTTAAAACGTAATGAGCTGGTTTCTTGACAGCCATATTGTGGTGTTAGAAATGGATGCTAGTACATTTCAGCAAAATTAATGAACATCAGAAAATGTGGATTTGGTACAAGTATAAATACCAAAACTTTCAAACAAAATCAACTTGCTCTGCAATTATATCCGGGACAAGCTTCCTTTTTGCAGCCAACAAAGGCAAAACTATACAATTCTTTAGTTTTTTGAAATCAGACGGTTTCAGAGGAAATATCCAGTTGATGTAGGGCAGCATAGCAAAGAGAAAGTGAGCACACGTTTCATGTACCACTTTGTAGATATTGGGGTTCTCTTGAGGCATAGAACACTTCACATGTCCACTCTGTCTTGCTTGAAGCTGACAGTTGGGGTATTCTGCCAATCTGTGAACATAGGCATACTGATCCCCGAAGTTCTGGCTGAATCTGGTGAGAAGTACTGCCCCGAGGATGATGAATGCAATGGCTAAAAACAGAACCTTTCGCTCTGCTGTGCCAACTACATTTGTGTGGGAGGGAGATAGGCTCCTTCTATCTCTTTCAACCTTGGAGTTGAAAGTCTATACAGAGAAGAAACCAGACCCATGAAACACAAACACACAAAATGCTATGATAGCTTATGTGATTTTAAAAGTAGTATTTGACAGCGTATATACAAAAATGTTCATCATAACATAATTATAATAATTGTACATTGTGTCTATTATGATTGATACTACATAATTATAAAAATGCAATTCGAGCCTTAATTATTCAATTGAATCTTCACAAGGCTTGAGTGTTTCTATCCACTATCATTAGTAAACATACATAATATCTTCATGTCAAGAGGTGAATATTTAATATTCACATTGTGATGCTAAACTACTAAAAAGTATACACACCATAAATTAGATTCATTGCATTTTGATCAGGCTATGTGCATACTTACTTTTCTGAGTTCTCTGAACAAGAACAATAATATCACAGTTACCAAACCAGCAAGAACAATGGGTGGAAGTGCGATGGAGAAGAACAGGACATCCATGTTTCTTGGGAAGCAAGCTGCAATTGGGAATCGAGCTGTGAAGTAGCCAACATGTGCCAAACTCACTACTGGCCCTATACTGGCTAGGAAAATGGCTGCAAGGACAGTTGCGATGTGGATCTGTTTTGACTTCTTTTGCAGTTTTTTCCCAAAGAAGGGGAACTTGACAAGGACACCAATGTACAGTATGTGTACAATCCAGAATATGAAAGTGCTGACCACAGCAAACTGAAACACAACACCTATAGTGCATAGATAGTATTGAAAATTATAAACTTATATTTAGGAGGGATATGAGAATTAGAATACTGTAATATAATATTCAATTTATATTGTATATGCACTAATTTAATATAATATACACTGAGTCTCATATACACAACAGGTACAACACAGTAAGTTTCAACTGGACTAACCAGAAAATGTACAAAATGGAGTCGGGTCACTGTACATGCTACGAATGGCATCGTCATGACTACAGAATAATAGTCGCTGAGTGCCAACTTGTGGAATCAAAACTGTTATTGCTAAACAAAAGAAACAGTAATAAATTTATGAATAGAGCTAGAGTGAATATGATTGATATAACATGTTATTATACATAATGTGTACCAGAAATAAACACAAACATATACAAACATGCACAAACATATACAAACATGCACAAATACACACATACGTATGAATAGAGCTAGAGTTAATACGATTGGTATAACATTTATTCATAATTACATGTGTACTAGACGCACACACACACACACACACACACACAAACATACAAAATCATGCACAAATGCACACATACACACATACTAACAAATGCACATGTCATGTACACATACAGGTATGTAAGCACAAGCAAACATGTGTCACACACAAGCACATATACACAGTGTCACACACACACACACACACACACAGTGTCACACACACACACACACACACACACACACACACACACAGTGTCACACACACACACACACACACACGCACACACACACACACACACACACATACACAGTGTCACACACACACACACACACACACACACACACACACACACACACACACACACACACGCATGCACGCACACATACACACACACACACACACACACACACACACACAGTGTCACACACACACACACACAGTGTCACACACACACACACACACACACACGCGCGCGCACACACACACACACACACACACACACACACAGTGTCACACATACACACACACACACACACACACACACACACACACACACACATACACATACACACACACACACACACACACACACACACACACACACACACACACACACACACACACACCTATAGCCATTTCATTGATAGTCTCATACAAAACCAAAACACTAGGAAAGGTCAATCTGATGATGGAAATAACAAATCATAAATATACAGTTCACACTAACACAAGCAGCCTTAACAATTCCCTGAGGGCAGTCATTTAAAGAAAATTGCATTATATCTATAGACTGCTAAAATTACAGTACGAAGTGTGTGTGTTTAGCCCTCATGAGGGTGCGTTTGTGCTCATGTGTGTGATAATATACTCTAAATGATTTATTATGAATTAACAAAATTAACAATAGATTTGATATACAAATGTACAGGAATGGTGAAGGCCTAGGTGACTCACGTACATTTCATCCCTTCGGATCAGGGCGAGGACAATGAACACCATCCCACCGAAAATGGCAACAACACAAACTGTAAGGAGGATGTCTCGTGCAAAGGACCTGTCATTGTTAGTGGGTGATAGTGATTCAATAGTGAGTGATTCACTATTGAAACTAATGCACTTTGGGACACACACTCCACACATGTCCATGTACTGAGAAGTACACTCTGTAGATCCATTCCCACTGTCATTCACAGAGGAGTAGCTGTGGATGGATTGTCCGGACATCTCATTGCCACTGGTAGTAAAGGTTCCTTGTTTGTCATGTAAATAATGAAGAAGTTTACCAATTGCTGTATCTTTGCTTATGCATCTAACGGGCAAGGTCATATTTGTTAATGACCAATAATTCCAATTTATTCCATATTTGTCAATGTTTACTGTCTTTGCTGTACCAGTGTCACCTCTGCTCAGAAAGAAGTGGTTCAGTCTTTGGCAGAACAAATATACAGAAGCAGATTGGTTACAAATGCTGTCATTTTGTCCTACCAGTGAGTCAGTTTGTATGTTGAAGAATAATGACCCTTTGGTAGATTGGTGGCTAATGTGTACCAGTCGTGTCTCATTGATGGCAATAGTCACTGGAGGAGATTCCATTGTCTCATCACTGAAGTTTTGACAGTCACTCCACACATTGTTCCACAACAGAGAAATGGATACCTGCATGACAGTGACAGATTCTATTACTATCAGTTATCAGACTACACACTACAAACTATAATACTCACTTCAGAATTTCTGTACTTTTCGTGCGTGAGACTGGTACAATTCTCTATGTATTTTAGAACTGTCGAAAAGGCTTTCTCCTTCTGCCACTCGTTCACATCAGGGTCTCTCCATCCATAGAACAACCCAACAGGAAGGACAAAGAGTAGAACAATGACTGAGAGAAAGAATCCAAAAGCAACTTCACTGAGACAGCTCAATCTACACCCCGGGGTAGGACTGGAGTCTTTCATTATGAACAGATGTAAGTTAACTAACAAAGATTTTGAAGATAAGAACAAGAACTTAAAAGATATAAACAGTTCACCTCCTCGAAAAACTGAAATGTGGCTCTTTATAGGATTGCATTTGTCTCACAAGTTGCCCATATTTGTAGTGAGTTACGTGTCATCCTATATTTCCCGTAACATGGGAATTTTCTGTTTATCTTGAAAGGAAAATTATAACCTTTCACAAGTCATTGAATTGAAAATGCCACTTTCTGTTTCAGATGAATTGCATTCTATATCACAGATATCATATACATATACCCTATTGAAATTGTAAGACAATATGGTCGTAAATAATTATTATAATATAATTACGTAAAATAATATGCCCACTAGACACCCAGGGTGTATTAATAGAATTTCAATCCACATAATAAATGCCATAAGTATATAATATACAAACTATAAACTACAGGTAGCAGATCTGAGAGTTCGGTTACAATGTTAACTCATGCACAATAAGTTGTCTGGGTCCCTAGCATATATATAGAGTATATAACTGATCAAGTATACTTAATATACAAATTATAGACTACAAGTGTAAAGATCTGAGATTATGGTTGCAATATTGTTTACTTGTGCATTTTAATTGGTACGGAGTATGATCAATTTTCAGATACCTTCGTGAATACCAAGGCTACGGACTTGCAACAAGTACCGTTTTGTAGATCTTCTTCCTCTTCACGTCATTGTATATGCTTCAATAAATGTCTCCTATGACACAATGATACTAGTATTTTTACAGTTATATTTCTCAGTTTGTGGTCAGGTTTGTGGCCACAATTTTCAGTACACCAGACAATGTTGTCAAGTTCAGAATGATGAATCAGCCATTTGAAGTCCAGAATGATGAACCAGGATTTTGATAAGAATGGAAGGTGTGTGTTTGTGTTTGGTGTGTGTGTGTGTGTGTGTGTGTGTGTGTGTGTGTGTGTGTGTGTGTGTGTGTGTGTGTGTGTGTGTGTGTGTGTGTGTGTGACTGTGTGTGACTGTGTGTGACTGTGTGTGTGTGTGTGTGTGTGTGTGTGTGTGTGTGTGTGTGTGTGTGTGTGTCATAGCATTCATACATTGTATTTTTAAATTAATCATTAATCTTAATTCATTCTATTTACAACTGTTCAAAGGTGTACTGTACTGGTCGTCACGGCAATACCTATGGACAGCTGTGAGGTCATACCAAGTAGCTGTTCACTTCCTATCCACTTGTTTTATATATGTACATTGTGTTCACTTCCTGTCCACCTGTACTGTACATTTACATTGTGTTCACTTCCCGTCCACCTGTACTGTACATTTATGTTGTGTCCACTTCTTGCAATTGTCCACCTATAATTTATTACATGTACATTGTGTTCACCTGTAAAACACTGTAATGTATGTACAAATGTATTGTTCCTGTACTGAAGGTGAGAAATGAAGGATTTTCTACACATGTACACTATCGACATTCTTTCCTACCTGTACCAGACTGGTGAGTTCTACCAAACATATCTCCTGTCACATTGAGACACAAGTACTGTGTTCTGGAGGTTATAGGTCAAACTAAAGAGAAGTATGATTATAGGGATTAATTGATTATAGTGATCATAGCTATAGGCATAAAATACAGGTAGGAAACCTTATGAATGCAACATAAACAAGGAATAAATGTGTGCCCTATTGTGTTGTGTGATTATTTCAAATTTATTCAATGCAACCTACAACACAAGTGTACACACATGTACACACCCACTTATACATGTACACACCCACTCACACAAATACACACCCACTCACACGTGTACACACCCACACTGTACAGGATCCATGGTCAATAACATTTTGGATATTAACAGGAATTAGTACTTTCTGAGAGTGTTATTCTAATTATAAGGTAATTTGGAGCTAATTTATATAATTGTGTTCAATATGTACCAATAATCTCATTGAAATTCTCATACATGCACACATGCACCCCCCAACACGCATGGATATTATAATTATATGCAAATATATTACTTATTATGCATTGATTAGTTTCTGTAAGTATTTATCATGATTCTATGAAAGATTACGAATGCAAAAATTATTGAACTATATGCAATGATAATATTACAGCATGATAACAATAAAATATATTATGCATAACATTATACATTATTAATACATATAATTGATAGGTCTACTCCTCCCTCCCCTCCACCAGGTCTACTCCTCCCTCCCCTCTACTGGGTCTACCCCTCCCTCCCCTCCACCAGGTCTACTCTTCCCTCCCTTCCATTGTTTTATTCTCTCGCTTTCTGTTTCTTCTCAATTCATTAATTTTATTTATGTATCTGTGTATGTATTTGCAGTCATATTGTGCTGTGAAGGTCTTCTGTCGAAAGAATTTGAACTTCGAACTTATCGTATCGATCCAAGAGTGACGTGTTCAACTTGTAGTTATAGCCGACAAAAATGGCCGAAAGACAGAGTTTGAAGAAAGTGACTTTCCCTGTTTCCGATGTGAAGGAATGTACTATCCCCTGGATAAAATCAAGCCAGATTAAATTGAAAGAAAAACTAGGACGTGATCCTGAGTCATTTGCTGTGTCATCGAACGGAAATGTAGATCTGATATTTTCCGGTCGGGCTAATTCCTTCCAAACGGCTCTGAACGTCGCCTTCAACAGTCATTATCCTCTCGTGCTGAGTCCCGACATGATATGGCTATGTATCATCCAGGGACTATCTTTCCACATCAACGCTAACGCCAACCAGCTAAGAAAGCATTTCGTGTCTCATGAAGGGAAAGCCACTATTTCCGTCCGTAGAGACGACTTCGTGAAGGGATCGCAAAACCCGTGGGAAGAGGTCTTCCCGGAATTCACGGGTCAGATCAAGAACTACATTGGATCCGAGAGTCACGACTGTATCCTCCCCAAATTTTCCACAACTGGTCCCGTCGAGAAGGCAGTCTGCGAGATCGTCCTAATGGAGTCCATGAAGTCGTACTTTGAATATGAATTTTATACACGGTGTGGCATCCCTGAGATCACCCTTGAAGGGACTACATCCGACTAGCAACTGATTCGCGACAATGCTGCTAAACTAGCCAAGTACAACCTCGAGTGGTGGATCCCTCACTTGCTACCTGTATTGGATCAATTTGTGGCTGCCAGTTCTGGTAACGTAAACATTGTCAAGAAGTTCTGGTCAGATTTGTACAAAATTAATGGCGGATCTGGAGGTCCTTACGTCACTGGTTGGATTCTCAAGCTCTTTCCATATGTTGGAGCGAATGGAACAGAGAGAAATCGATGGCTGGAGAAACCCATAGATCTGGATTGTTTCAAAGGACTGACAAGTGATAAATTTCCATCTGGTTTGTCCAAAGCTCCATTTGTGTGGCATTACTTCAACCAAGAGTTTAACATGTCTTTCGTTGGTGGATTTCTGGCTGTAACGCAAGATCCAGAAACACTGTATTTGAGACCCCAGCTTGGTTGGGCTGTAGTGGATGAAGATCAAAAGGAATACAGTGTACCACATAGATTCTGAATACAGCAAAGATATCAATGAAAATAACTTGTACTATTTTAGTAGTTGAACATTATACAAATTGAATTACATTGTTGCTGTATCAGATTTTACAGTAAGAGCTTCATTTAGATTATCATTGATATACTGCGCATACATGCATATACATTATACTTGGTCATATGATTATATAATTATATAATAATAATTATATCTTGCAAAATGACACTTGTACCACTCTGTATACAGTGAATACTTGTTATAATTAACCTGCATACCGCAATAATTTGTAATAATAAAGTTGAATAATATCTACTTAATGTATATCATATGGTAGACTAGTTGGTTAAATTGGCTGATTATCGATTATATATAATATAGCTGGATATTCATTAGTATGTACATTATAAATGGTACTGGGAAATTGTGGCAGAATAAAAGGTTTGGCAGATATAACAAGAATTCACTGTAGCATGAACACGTGCACGTGCTGGATTATAAATCTGAGGGTTTGGCGTATAAAGCCATGATATATATTAGAGATTAACAAGAATTCACTGTGGCTGGGAGACCAGTCGTGAGACCTGGCCTTCTGGCTAACCTGTTTGAGACAGTAGCCTAGTTCTCATATGCAACATATAAACTATTATGAATTTATAATGCGTAACATTTTCAAATTAATAATAATTAATACATACATGTACAGATGTCTATATTTTACACAATGACATACATGAGGTGAATGTATGTATGTAACAAAACTACACGCATGTACAGATACACAACGTTACGATAATATATAATAATGGCAGCAGTATTATAATTATTGATATTTTTGGTACTACCAAATGGTCTGTACTTGTAGGTGGAATGTTTGCACAATTGTTTTCCTGTATTCATGCACGGTTTTGGCATAGTTGATGAGCTGGGAAGCACTTTGAGCCACTAAATCTGTTTTGCAGCGAAACTTGAACGTTTTCATCTGACTTGCTTCTTTAGAAACTTGAACAGAGAGCACGATCATGATGGGGGCTGAGGATCAGGGAGAGAGAAAGGAATTTGACATGTATGTAGATCACTTAGGGATGATACACACACTTACCAGTCAACACACCAGACTGATTCACAAACACACACCTTAGAGATGACACAAATATGAATATTACCTTTATCACCCTTGTCCGCCCTTGGAGGTCGTATGTGTACACGGGGGGGTTCCAGGGGGTTCAACTGAACCCTCCTTTGTGTCTATACATTGAAATGAAAAATATGCTATCATGTGTCCAAGTGCCACCATTGTCTAGGACACAAATGTTCTAAATTTTACAGTGATTCTATCCGATGCTGAGTAGATATTATTGAACTCCGTGTACAGTATATGTATATTTGTGACATGACTAGACATATAAGCTGCATGTTATGCATGCTTAATTGATGTTAAACCTTTAACAATGACCTATATAATAATTGTAATGGCATGTATGTATGTTGACATACGGATATGAACTGGACTGAAAATGTAACCCCCCTTTCACGAAGCCTGTGTACAGGCCTGATTAATACTATAAACCTATAGGTTTTAGAGATCTATGGTTCTATTTTGGTAGCTTACTTTAGTATTGCGTAACCAAACCCATCCCTTCTGTATTCTTGTTAGGGGGGGAATACTCCGTGCATAAAGATTGTAGTTGAGGTTGTTTATATACACTTGACAGTGTGTGGTGCTATGGGGTCATAGCACCATGCACACATACTGAACCCATGGCCAGTATAGTATAATAATATTATATGTATGGAAGAAAAATGCTAAGCACCTTCTTGCTACATACGTAGCTCATATATGGGAAAGGGGGCATATCAACCTAATATTGTTATCCAACCTAGCTGGGGAGGTGAACTAACTTATATATGAAACAATCTCTATCTCCATATATTATTATTATAATTATCATTATTAATACCTGGTAACTGCAACAGTAAAAACTAAAGTGTGTCGTGATTGAAGTTGCAATCAGTCTTACTCCAGGTGGCCTTATCTTTGGCTAAGGCTCTTAGAGGTTTGATGTCGTTGGCACATTTGAATACCAGCTGGTGGTGATTTAGATCAGTTCTGATAGTATTAAGAAGGTTTGTCTGGTGGATCTGCTCTTGTGCATCTGTGAGCCCACAACTGCAAAGTGTATAAAGTGAATAGAGCTGGTGTATCCTGAGACATGCGTATTACATGTTTTAACATTCCCCATCTGCATTCTTCGGATGATTATATGCGGAGATACCATTGCTTTTTCCTCTTAAGCAATGGCCCGGTATCTCCATATATGGCCTGTATAACCCTAGCTACATTTGAAGTTGCTTAATATTTTATATGCATGTATTAGAGTACAGGGGAAAAAAACCAAGCACCTTTTTGTATAGCTGATGAGAAAGGGGCTTGTTAACCTGAGACATTTGCCAGACCTAGCGGTGGACATCAATTAACTCATGAAACAATTTTCATTTCTGCATATGGCCAATAACCCTACCTTCTTTCAGAGCTGCTTTATACGTATTTATCTATAATAGTCATACTTTAGCATATTGTACATATGTGGTAGCTATCTGAACAGTTTGAATATTAAGTTAAAACATAATGAGTTGGTTTCTTGTCAGCCATATTGTGGTGTTAGAAATGGATGCTAGTACATTTCAGCAAAATTAATGAACATCAGAAATTGTGGATTTGGTACAAGTATAAATACCAAAACTTTCAAACAAAATCAACTTGCTCTGCAATTATATCCGGGACAAGCTTCCTTTTTGCAGCCAACAAAGGCAAAACTATACAATTCTTTAGTTTTTTGAAATCAGACGGTTTCAGAGGAAATATCCAGTTGATGTAGGGCAGCATAGCAAAGAGAAAGAGAGCACATGTATCATGCACCACTTTGTAGATATTGGGGTTCTCTTGAGGCATGGAACACTTCACATGTCCACTCTGTCTTGCTTCAAGCTGACAGTTGGGGTATTCTGCTAATCTGTGAATATAGGCATACTGATCCCCGAAGTTCTGGCTGAATCTGGTGAGAAGTACTGCCCCGAGGATGATGAATGCAATGGCTAAAAACAGAACCTTTCGCTCAGCTGTGCCAACTACATTTGTGTGTGAGGGAGATAGGCTCCTTCTATCTCTTTCAACCTTGGAGTTGAAAGTCTATAAAGAGAAGAAACCAGACCCATAAAACATAAACACACAAAAATGCTATGATAGCTTATGTGATTTTAAAAGTAGTATTTGACAGTGTATATACAATTATAATGTTCATCATAACATAATTATTGTACATTGTGTCTATTATGATTGATACTACATAATTATAAAAATGCAATTCGAGCCTTAATTATCCAATTGAATCTTCACAAGGCTTAAGTGTTTCTATCCACTATCATTAGTAAACATACATAATATCTTCGTGTCAAGAGGTGAATATTTATGCACATTGAGATGCTAAACTGCTCAAAAGTATACACACCATAATTAGATTCATTGTATTTTGATCAGGCTATGTTCATACTTACTTTTCTGAGTTCTCTGAACAAGAACATTAATACCACAGTTACCAAACCAGCAAGAACAATGAGTGGAAGTGCGATGGAGAAGAACAGGACATCCATGTTTCTTGGGAAGCAAGCTGCAATTGGGAATCGAGCTGTGAAGTAGCCAACATGTGCCAAATTCACTATTGGCCCTATACTGGCTAGGAAAATGGTTGCAAGGACAGTTGCGATGTGGATCTGTTTTGACTTCTTTTGCAGTTTTTTCCCAAAGAAGGGGAACTTGACAAGGACACCAATGTACAGTATGTGTACCATCCAGTATATGAAAGTGCTGACCACAGCAAACTGAAACACAACACCTATAGTGCATAGATAGTACTGAAAATTATAAACTTATATTTGGGAGGGATATGAGAATTAGAATACTGTAATATAATATACAATTTATAATTTATATATGCACTATATATATCTAAATCTATATAATATTATATATATATTATAATATTATTGATAGATAGATATAACAGAAAAAAAATTAAAAAATAGCAAATCACAAACGTGTTCCTAAAAAAAGCGTTGTAGCACTGGCTTAATTACATCAAATTGTGCCAGAAAATCAGTATCACCATCCAGAGATTCAACAGCAACGCTATTTTAGGATCATGGTTGTGATTTGCTATTTTTTTTAATTTTTTTTCTGTTATATCTATCTATCTATCTATCTATCTATATATATATATATATATATATATATATATACATACACACACTAATTTAATATAATATACACTGAGTCTCATATACACAACAGGTACAGCACAGTATGTTTCAATTGGACTAACCAGAAAATGAACAAAATGGAGTTGGGTCACTGTACATGTTACGAATGGCATCGTCATGACTACAGAACAATAGCCGCTGAGTGCCAACTTGTGGAATCAAAACTGTTATTGCTAAACAAAAGATATAGTAAGAAACTTATGAATAGAGCTAGAGTTAATACGATTGGTATAACATTTATTCATAATTACATGTGTACCAAACACACACACAAACATACAGTCATGCACAAATACACACATGCTAACAAATGCACATGTCATGTACACATACAGGTATGCAAGCATAAGCAAACGTGTCACACCCAAACACATATACACAGTGTCACACACACACACACACACACACACACACACACACACACACACACACACACACACACACACACACACACACACACACACACACGCACACACACACACACATACAACACACACACACACACACACACACACACACACACACACACACACACACACACACACACACCTATAGCCATTTCATTGATAGTCTCATACAAAACCAAAACACTAGGAAAGGTCAATCTGATGATGGAAATAACAAATCATAAATTATAGTTCACACTAATACAAGGTAGCAGCCTTAAAAATTCCCTTAACCAAATATTGTAATTGAGGGCAGTCATCTAAAGAAAATTGCATTTAATATCTATAGCCTACTAAGATTACAGTACAAGTGTGTGTTTTTAGCCCTCATGAGGGTGTGTTTGTTCTCTTGTGATAATATACTATGATTTATTATGAATTAACAAAAATTTAATAGATTTAACATACAAATGTACAGACATGGTGAAGGCCAAGGTGACTCACGTACATTTCATCCCTTCGGATCAGGGCGAGGACAATGAACACCATCCCACCGAGAATAGCAACAACACAAACTGTAAGGAGGATGTCTTGTGTGAAGGACCTGTCATTGTTAGTGGGTGATAGATTAATATTGAAACTACTGCACTTTGGGACACACACTCCACACATGTCCATGTACTGAGAAGTACACTCTGTAGATCCATTCCCACTGCCATTCACAGAGGAGTAGCTGTGGGTGGATTGTCCTGACATCTTGCTGCCGCTGGTAGTGAAGGTTCCTTGTTTGTCATATAAATAATGAAGAAGTTTACCAATTGCTGCATCGTCGCTTATACATCTAACGGGCAAGGTCATATTTGACCAATTCCAATTTATTCCAAATTTGTCAATGTTTACTGTTTCTTGTGTTTTTCCTGCTATCTTTGTTGTACCAGTGTCACCTCTGCTCAGATAGAAGTGATTCAGTCTTTGGCAGAACGAATATACAGAAGCAGATTGGTTACAAATGCTGTCATTTTGTCCTACCAGTGAGTCAGTTTGTATGTTGAAGAATAATGACCCTTTGGTAGATTGTTGGCTAATGTGTACCAGTCGTGTCTCGTTGATGGTAATAGTCACTGGAGGAGATTCCAGTTTCTCATCACTGAAGTTTTGACAGTCACTCCACACATTGTTCCACAACAGAGAAATGGATACCTGACAATGAAAGATTCTATTACTATTAATTATAGTACACACTACAAACTATAATACTCACTTCAGAATTGGTGTAATTTTCATTCGTGTGACTGGTACAATTTTCTATGTATTTTAGAACTGTTGAAAAGACTTTCTCCTTCTGCCATTCATTCACATCAGGGTCTCTCCATCCAAAGAACAACCCAACAGGAAGGACAAAGAGTAGAACAATGACTAAGAGAAAGAGTCCAAAGGCAACTTCACTGAGACAACTCAATCTACACACCGAGGTAGGACTGGAGTCTTTCATTATGTACAGATGTAAGTTAACTAACAAAGATTTTGAAGATAAGAACGAGAACTTAAAAGGTATAAACAGTTCACCTCTTTGAAAAACTGAAATGAGGATCCTTATAGGATTGCATTTGTCTCACAAGTTGCCCATATTTGGAGCAATTTACTTGTCATCCTAAATTTCCCCTAACATGGGATTTTTCTGTTTTTCTTGAAAGGAAAATTATAACCTCTCACAAGTCGTTGAATTGAAATTGCGACTTTCTGTTTCAGATGAATTGCATTCTATATCACAGATATCATATTCATATACACTCTTGAAATTGTAAGATAATATAGTCATAAATAATTATATATAATTATATAAAGATAATATGGCCACTAGACACCCAGGGTGTATATTAATAGAATTTTAATCCACATAATAAATACCATAAGTATTCTTATATAGAAATTATAGACTACAAGTGTGAAGATCTGAGATTATGGTTTTGGTACCCCTCTCCCAGTAAAATTTCCTAACGTTAACGATATTGACAACTCGAGTTTGAATTGCTGCAGGGTGAATATGGCATCACCCAATACTGAATATTTGATTATTCTGATCCAAATTCATTCTTTCACTATTGTTGCTTTTTGTTTTATTGTTTTGTTCTCTCACCTCTTGTTTCTTATCGTTTCACTGATTTATGTATCTGTGTATGTAGCTAGCTAGCTATTTACAGGAGGGTCTTCACGCCAGTCATTATATTGTGCTGTGGAGATCTCTGTTGAAATGATTTGAACTTTCACGCATCGAGTGATTACATTAAATGCTGGCAGAGGCTTAATACCTGCCCATAAGCGATATTTTTGTGAAACATTAATGTTAACTATGCGTGATGTAGGCCGCCATTTTTTTCACGTCATCCCTACATATTGAGTCATAGCCGATAAAGATGGGCGGAAAACACAGCTTGGAGGGAGTGACTTTCCCTGTTTCTGATATGAAGAAAGTTACTTTCCCTGTTTCCGATGTGGAGAAAAGTACTAAGCCGTGGATAAAATCAAGCCAGATTAATTTGAAAGAAAAACTCGGACGTGATCCTGAGTCATTTGCTGTGTCTTCGAACGGAAATGTAGATCTGATATTTTCCGGTCAGGGTAATTCCTTCCAAACGGCCCTGAACGTCGCCTTCAACAGTCATTATCCTCTCGTACTGAGTCCCGACATGATATGGCTATGCATCATCCAGGGGCTATCTTTCCACATCAACGCTAACGCTGAACAACTAAGAAAGCATTTCGTGTCTCATGAAGGTAAAGCCACTATTTCCATCCGGAGAGACGACTTCGTGAAGGGATCGCAAAACCCGTGGGAAGAGGTCTTCCCGGAATTCACGGGTCAGATCAAGAACTACATTGGATCCGAGAGTCACGACTGTATCCTCCCCAAATTTTCCACAACTGGTCCCGTCGAGAAGGCAGTCTGCGAGATCGTTCTAATGGAGTCCATGAAGGCGTACTTTAACTATGGAATGCATACAATGTGTGGCATCCCTGAGATCACCCTTGAAGGGACTTCATCGGACTGGCAACTGATTCGCGACAATGCTGCTAAACTAGCCAAGTACGACCTCGAGTGGTGGATCCCTCACTTGCTACCTGTATTGGATCAATTTGTGGCTGCCAGTTCTGGTAACATCAACAAGAAATTCTGGTCAGATTTGTACAAAATTGATGGTGGATCTGGAGGTCATTATGTCACTGGTTGGATTCTCAAGCTCTTTCCATATGTTGGAGCGAATGGAACACAGAGAAATCCATGGCTATGGAAATCTGTAGATCTGGGCTGGTTTGGAGGAGTGAAAAGTGATAGATTTCCATCTGGTTTGTCCAAAGCTCCATTTGTGTGGCATTACTTTGACCAGGAGTTTAACATGTCTTTCGTTGGTGGATTTCTGGCTGTAACGCAAGATCCAGAAACACTGTATTTGAGACCCCAGCTTGGTTGGGCTGTAGTGGATGAAGATCAAAAGGAATACAGTGTACCACATAGATTCTGAATACAGCAAAGATATCAATGAAAATTACTTTATAGTTGAACATTATACAAATTGAATTGCATTATTGCTGTATAAAATTTTACATTAAGAGCTTCATTAAAAATATTATTATATCATTTCCTTTGTACAATGTATGCTAAGCAATTGGAATAAGGTGGAAGTAAAGCCCATATAATTTGAAAAAAATCACCCACATGCACTTGGTCTTGAACACTACCATAGACAGCTTTTCAGTGCGAGTGTCATGGTGAATTTGACCTCCCCTGTTTTTGGTACCCCTCAGTAAATTCCTTAGTGATATCGGCAACTCCTAGTCCTCCATATCGCTGGGTCAATATTATATTTTATATGGCATCCCCTTGATCAGATAGTGAATACTTGATCATTCTGTGAATGCAGAAGACACTATTCTAGCTAGGAGAATAGTTGTGAGTCCCAAAGCTGATTTGAGGTTGTCAAATAATATTCATATATTATACTTCAATAATTAAAGCATACAATTTGAAAAAAAATATCAAGTCACCCATGGCCATTTGGTGTCAATCATGGACAGCTTTACAGGGACTTTCCACAAAGACTGCACACATACATGCATATTATATGATAGCTTGCCACTCCTTCACATCAGGGTCTCTCCATCCATAGAACAACCCAACAGGAAGGACAAAGAGTAGAACAATGACTAAGAGAAAGAATCCAAAAGCAACTTCGCTGAGACAGCTCAATCTACACACCGGGGTAGGACTGAAGTCTTCCATTCAAGCACAGATACAAGTTATATTACTTGTATAACAAACTAGCGAAATACGACAACTTCGTTTAATATCAGACTCTCACAAAATACACCACTTACTTACAGTGTCGATTTGCAGTTTTGATGACGGTTGTCACAAGGATGCCAAACCTGATGTCATTTCGTATTTACCACAACACAGGAGATTCCATGCTCATCACAATGGCTGAAATGATTGTTTCGAGCTAAGAGCAGATCTGTGCTTATTCATGCATAGCATCAAAGCATGAATAAGCACAGATACAGCTACTGCCACTATATCAATTCATTACATTATTATTATGATTAATACAGTATCTATAAACCTATAGGTTCTAAGGATCTATAATATATATGGTTCCATTTTGGTAACTTACTTTAGTCTCACGTAACCAGACGCATTCCTTCTGTATTCTTGTTAGGCAGGGAATACTATCAACTCCGTGCATAAAGACTGTAGTTGAGGTTGTGTATATACACTAGACTCATAGCACCATGCACACTTACCAAATCTACTATAGTATATTATATGCATGGGAGAAAAATGCTAATCACCTTCTTGCATACATAGCTCATGCATGGGAGAGGGAGCATGTCAACCTAATATTGTTAGCCAACCTAGCTGGGGAGGTGAACTAACCTATGAAACATTCTCAATCTCCATATATGGCCTGTAGAACCCTAGCTACATTTGGGGGTGCTTTTAGGGGAAAAAATGCCAAGCACCTTCTTGCATAGCTGATGGGAGAGGGATGTGTTAACCTGATTCAGTTGTCAGACCTAGCTGTGGACATCAACTAACTCATGAAACAATCTTGATCTCCACATATGTGGCCAATTGCAAAAGCCCTATACCTAGAAAAAATATAGTGAAAATATAAACATGAGTGAATTTTGTATAAAAAGTATAAATACCAATAAACGTGACTCTACAACAGAATATTATGTTAATGGTAGAGGTACTGTAATAACATGTAAAGTTGAAACTTTCAAACAAAATCAACTTGCTCTGCAATTATATTCGGGACAAGTTTTCGTTTTGCAGTAAACAAAGGCAAAACTATACAATTCTTTAGTTTTTTGAAATCGGACGGTTTCAGAGGAAATATCCAGTTGATGTAGGGCAGCATAGCAAAGAGAAAGAGAGCACATGTATCATGCACCACTTTGTAGATATTGGGGTTCTCTTGAGGCATGGAACACTTCACATGTCCACTCTGTCTTGCTTGAAGCTGACAGTTGGGGTATTCTGCCAATCTCTGAACATAGGCATACTGATCCCCGAAGTTCTGGCTGAATCTGGTGAGAAGTACTGTCCCGAGGATGGTGAATGCAATGGCTAAAGACAGAACCTTTCGCTCTGCTGTGCCAACTACATTTGTGTGGGAGGGGGATAGGCTACTTCTATCTCTTTCAACCTTGGAGTTAAAAGTCTATACAGAGAAGAAACCAGACACATGAAACACAAACACATAAAATGCTAATAACTTATGTGATTTTAATATTATGATGCAATCTGAGCCATAATTATCCAATTGAATCTTCACAAGGCTTGAGCATTCCTAGCCACTATCATTAGTAAACATACATAATATCTTCGTGTCTAGATGTGAAAATTTATGCACTTTGTAACAATAAACTGCTAAAATGTATACACACCATAAACCAAATTCATTGCATTTTGATCAGACTATGTGCATACTTACTTTTCTGAGTTCTCTGAACAGAAATATTAATATCACAGTTCCCAAACCAACAAGAACGGTAAGTGGAAGTGTGATGGAGAAGAACAGGACATCCATGTTTCTTGGGAAGCAAACCATGACTGGGAAGCGAGCTGTGAAGTAGCCAACATGTACCAGCGTCACTACTGGTCCTATACTGGCTAGGAAAATGGCTGCAAGGACAGTTGCGATGTGGATCTGTTTTGACTTCTTTTGCAGTTTTTTCCCAAAGAAGGGGAACTTGACAAGGACACCAATGTACATTATGTGTACCATCCAGTATATGAAAGTGCTGACCACAGCAAACTGAAACACAACACCTATAGTGCATAGATAGTATTGAAAATTGTTAATGATGTCATATTTTGGACAGGAATAAAAGGATTCAGTTTGATGTACATTATGCGTATAATGCCATAAGTTTCGTGGACTGAAAGTTTCGCGAATTTCGCAAAGAAACTGGTATTTGCGAAGATTTATTCGTGAACACTCAATAATGCATTATCATCTGACAATCAATTAACGCAAAACTTTTTATCACAAAATTGAGCTGGATTCGTGAAAGTTTTGTCCCACGAAACTTTTTGTTCATACGGTATGTGGCACACACTAAACCTGAGTCTCATATACACAACTGGTACAGCACAATAAGTTTCAACTGCTGATAGTATTGAAAATTATAAAATCTTATATTATATATATATATATATATATATATATATATATATATAATATAAGATAGTACTGTGATATTTCTGTTTAGAGAACTCAGAAAAAGGATTCTACCCAGTTCCATGTCCAGTGCTCCCAACACCTTCAAGGCTGAAGCTCTTGCCATTTGGTCCTGCAGTCACACTAGTGCTCCCCCCTCAGAGTCAGACTCATCCAAGCAAAAGGCCGGGGACATGCCATACGTCAGCGCTGCCTTCACTAGACTTCTTGAGAGTGCTACTCCTCAGGTCAAAGGCTGCTTGCTGGCGGTGCAGAGAAAGGAAACAGGTGCTTGGCTGACAGCACCACCAGTATCATCACTGGGTCTCCGTTTAGAGGACGAAGCTGTGAGGATTGGAGTTGGATTGCGATTGGGTCTGCCATTGTGCTCTGTACACTAATGCACTCTTTGCGGCAACCAAGTTGACATACATGGGACCCACAGTCTTCATTGCCGCAAAAAGACAGGAGTTCATTCCTGTCATGCAGCCTTGAATGATGTCATCACGCGAAGTCTAGCTGCAGCCGACTTGCCTTCCATCCTGTCGGCCTTTGTCGTACTGATGGCTAACGTGCTGATGGTGTTACAATCGTGCCTTGGAAAAGAGGTCGGGCTCTGACATGGGATGTAACAGTCTGGGATTCATTTGCACCATCATATGTATCTCTAGCAGCCTCAGGACCTGGCTCAATTGCCAATTGAGCAGAATCCCACAAGAAATTACTTTACCATGAACTGACCCACACCCACCATTTTGTTCCCATTGGTTTTGAAACACTTGGAGTTTTTGGAGATGAGGCCATGTCATTTTTGAAGGAACTGGGCCATCTTATCAAGTCTAGGTCTGCAGACTGCCAATCTTTTCATTATTTATACCGGAGAATCAGTGTCACCATTCAAAGATTTAATGCCGAGGCTGTTATGTCATGCTGTAATGTATAGATGTATGTTCATTATTATTATTATTATTATTATTATTATTATTATTATTATTATTATTATTTTATTTAATTGTAATATGTGTGTATATATGCTCAATTTATGTATATCATTACTTATCATTATTTTTATATCACCATCTACAAATTATAATAATATATATTTAATATATATATATATATATATAGATGATAATATTATTAGAAATATGTATATAGAATACTGTAATATGATATCATAATTTATAAGATTCATGTAAATATACACTAATATAGTATAATATATACACTAAGTCTCATATACACAACAGGTACAGTACAGTAAGTTTCAACTGGACTAACCAGAAAATGAACAAAATGGAGTTGGGTCACTGTACATGTTATGAATGGCATCATCATGACTACAGAACAATAGCCGCTGAGTGCCAACTTGTGGAATCAAAACTGTTATTGCTAAACAAAAGAAATAGTTAGAAACGTATGAATAGAGCTAGAGTTAATACAATTGATATAGCATGTTATTATACATAATGTGTACCAGAAATAAACACAAACATACACAAACATGCACAAATACACACATACACACATGCAAACAAATGCACATGTCATGTATGCATGCATGCAGGTATATATGCAAGTACAAGCAAACATGTGTCACACACAAACACACATACACAGTGTCACACACACACACACACACACACACACACACACACACACACACACACACACACACACACACACACACACACACACACACACACACACACACACCTATAGCCATTTCATTGATAGTCTCATACAAAACCAGAACACTTGGAAAGGTCAATCTGATGATGGAAATAACAAACTTCATAAATAAATAGTTCACACTAACACAAGGTAACAGCCCTAACAACTCCCTGAAACAGGTTATTTTATATACCTTCCAATTATTATTTAACAGTATAGGATTTTGTGTGTTTTGTTATGCATTTCTATCAGCTGCTTCACACATTTACAGTGAACAAGCACAAATCCAGGTAGGATCACCAAATTAGTTGACCCTATCCAGGTAGAGTGAACTAATTAGTGACCCTCACATACCCACAAAGCAAACAATCGAGCTTTATTGGTAACATCTCAGGACATTGTGCAGACGTGAGTCTGACTTGACGATACAGTGGTCAATTGTCGACATGTCCATAATTAGATATCAGCTGGAATTTAACCTAATTATGGGTCAACATGTTATTGGCTTCTTCAGTTTGAGCCAGTTTAAAGAAAGTCATGAGATTCATCATCACTCAGGAAGTGACAAAAACAAGCAATGTTTATTGTTTCTATCTGATAATGTGATAAAAACAGCTGCAAATCCGGATAACAGTTCAATAATAATTGGACAGTATATAAAATAACCTGTTCTGAATCAAATATGGAAATTGAGGGCAGTCATTTAAGACAATTGCATTATATCTATTGACTGGCAACTTGAAGTGTGTGTGTTTTGCCCTCATGAGGGTGTGTTTGTGCTCATGTGTGTGAGGCTAGGGACTTGTAACAAGTACCATTTTGTGAATTTTCTTCAGGTCACTGTGTATGCTTCAATAAATATCTTCTAACGTGTTCATTTTCAGAGCCACCAACTGGTGAACCATCATCATGCGGCCATCATGATAGCTAAATGAGCAGCATACATGGTGGCCGAGGTATAAATATTCAAAATTTGACTGGATGACTACAAAGAAATATATATTCATATTTATGCTCCATTTTTACTCTGACATTTACATGCTTGAGACAAGATACAATTGACGGTGATCAATGAACATGGTTGAACGAGACTGTTGCCGCATGATATTTTTACCAGACCCATACATCTGTGGATGCAAACTAAATTATGAAATAATCCTCATCTTTGTAATCCCAATTTTTCAAGATGGTGCTAAGTGGCCAAATTCTGGTTCTAGCACCACATGCACTCAATGTATTGGAGGGAATAGGAGAAGGCTAAGCATCATATTGCATAGCTCATGGGGAGTAGGCGTGTCAACCTGATATTTTAGCCAAACCTAACTGTAGAAGTTAACTATTTATTCATTCATTGATTTTTGTTTATCTATTTTTCTGCAATTTAATCATGATCACTTGATCAAATTTATTCTTTCAATTTTGGTGTTGTTTGCTTTAATGTCTTGTTCTTCCACTTTTGGTTTGAAATTCTTATATTCATTCATTTATTTACGTGTGTATGTATTTACAGGATTCCCCTTTATACCAGCTATATTGTGCTGTGAAGATCTCCCGTTGAAATATAAATAAATTATTAGATATCTAATCTGATTCTGATGGGAATAATTTGAACTTTGAACTTTTACATATCGATTCAAGAGTGACGACGCGTACAGTATTTCCGTCATAACCGACAAAAATGGCCCAAAAACTTACTTCGAAGAAAGTGACTTTCCCTGTTTCCGATGTGGAGAAAAGTACTATCCCCTGGATAAAATCAAGCCAGATTAATTTGAAAGAAAAACTCGGACGTGATCCTGAGTCATTTGCTGTGTCTTCGAACGGAAATGTAGATCTGATATTTTCCGGTCGGGGTAATTCCTTCCAAACGGCTCTGAACGTCGCCTTCAACAGTCATTATCCTCTCGTGCTGAGTCCCGACATGATATGGCTATGCATCATCCAGGGACTGTCTTTCCACATCAACGCTAACGCCGACCAGCTAAGAAAGCATTTCGTGTCTCACGAAGGGAAAGCCACTATTTCCGTCCGTAGAGACGACTTCGTGAAGGGATCGCAAAACCCATGGGAAGAGGTCTTCCCGGAATTCACGGATCAGATCAAGAACTACATTGGATCCGAGAGTCACGACTGTATCCTCCCCAAATTTTCCACAACTGGTCCCGTCGAGAAGGCAGTCTGCGAGATCGTCCTAATGGAGTCCATGCAGTCGTACTTTGGATTTAGAGTGAGTACATCGTGTGGCATTCCTGAGATCACCCTTGAAGGGACTATATCCGACTGGCAACTGATTCGCGACAATGCTGCTAAACTAGCCAAGTACGACCTCGAGTGGTGGATCCCTCACTTGCTACCTGTATTGGATCAATTTGTGGCTGCCAGTTCTGGTAACGTCAACAAGAAATTTTGGTCCAATCTGTACAAAATTAATGATGAATCAGGAGGTCCTTATGTCACTGGTTGGATTCTCAAGTTTTTTCCATATATTGTAGCGAATGGAACAGTAAGAAATCCATGGCTGGAGAAATCCGTAGATCATGGCTGTTTTGGAGGACTCACAAGTGATAGATTTCCATCTGGTTTGTCCAAAGCTCCATTTGTATGGCATTACTTCGACCAGAAGTTTAATATGTCCTTCTTCGGTGGATTTCTGGCTGTAACGCAAGATCCAGAAACACTGTATTTGAGACCCCAGCTTGGTTGGGCTGTATTGGATGAAGATGAAAAGGAATACAGTGTACCGTATAGATTCTGGATACAGCAAACGATGATTAAATTAAATTAATTAAATTACATTAATTAAATTAATTAATGAAAATTACTTTGTATTATTTGATTATTATAGTTGAGCGTTATAGCAAATTGGATATTGCATTATTGCTGTATCAGATTTCACAATAAGAACTTCATCATTGATACATCATTTTCTTTGACAATGCATGTTAAGCAATTTGAATGAAGTGGAAGTAAAGCCCATAATAATTTGAAAACAATACTATAAATCACCCACTTACACTTATTGTCATACATAAATTAACCATAGACAGCTTTTCAGGGCTGATGCCTAGAGGTATCGGCAACTCCAAGTTCAAATTGTTGGGTCAATATCTAGCTCTCATAATTATTATATGGCATCCCCTGATACTGATTACTTGATCAATCTGTGAATACAGAAGACACTATTCTAGCTAGGAGACCATGCTCTCGTGAGTCCCAAAGCTGATTTGAGGATGTCAAAAAAAATGCATTATTATATATATATATATTATATATGCTATATGGAAGGGGAAGAGGGGTTCTTGGAGTTTATGGGGTGGAATGGTCATGGTTCGCTGGAAGAAATCTTCGCAGATTTGTCACTTCGTCAGGTGAAAGAGATGTTGGAGGCTTGTGCATGGAGGAAGCTCCAGGAAGAGTGGAGAGAGGGCTGCAGCAGATCACAGAAGTTAAGATATTGGAAGTTTTAGTAGGAGATATAGGTTTTGCAGAGTGGAAGACTGAAGGGGCAGTTAGAGTGAAAAGCAAAGATCAGAGGAAGCTGATGGGGGAATTGAGATGTGGATGTGCAAAGCTGGAAGTGGAAATGGGAGATGGAGAGGAGAAGCGAGAGAAGATAGGATCTGTTTGCTATGCAAGAAAGAGATGGGAGATGAGAGGCATTTTTCCTCACATCCTGTGAGGCCCTATAAGATGAGCGATTTGACCTAGTGCAGCTAATGAAGAATGAGGACAACAACTTTGAATTGTGATGAAAAGATTACACGAGAAGTCGATTGCTAGGATGGTTATATATATGAGCATGTGGAATAGAAGAGTTGAACTGTTACGAATTGTTCTATTTATTGATTGTTGTATGTGCTATTTTGGGAGTTTCCCTACATCAGCACAGTAATAATAATAATATAGTATATACTTATACTTCAATAATTAAAGTGTACAATTTGAAAAAAATATATAAAAGTCACCCATGGCCATTTGGTGTTGAATCCAATCATGGACAGCTTTACAGGGACTTTCCACAGAGACTGCACACATGCATATTATATATTATACATACTTGATCATACTATATTCTGCAAAATGAATGCAGAATTAAAGACACTAGTACCACTCTATATACAGTGAATACCCATTAACCTGCCGCAATTTGTTTTCAAAGAATTCGAATAATAATATTATTCATGGTGGATTATAACGAGTTTGGCTGAATAACTGGATATTCATTGGTACTTGTATAATAATACATTATATATTAATATATTGGCATTGGGAAAAATTATTATTATTGCATGAACATGTGCACGTGCTGGATTATAAATCTGAGAGTTTGGCGGATAAAGCCATGGTATATATATTATAGATTAACAAGAATTCATTGTGGCTGGAAGACCAGTTGTGAGACCTAGCTTTCCGGCTGACCTGTTTGAGACTGTAGCCTAGCTCTCATATAAAAATTATTAAGAATTTATACTATGTAACATTTTCAAATTAATAGAGTTGATAAAAAGGTAATCCATACATGTACAGATGTCTATATTTTACACAATGACATACATGAGGTGAATGTATGTATGTCACAAAACTACTTGCATGTACAGGTACACAACATTACAATAATATTATTATAATAATGGCAGCAATATTATAATTATTGATATTTTTGGTACTACCAAATGGTCTGTACTTGTAGATGGAATGTTTGCACAATGGTTTTCCTGTATTCATGTACAGTTTTGGCATAGTCGATACTTTGAGCCACTGAATCTGTTTTGCAACGAAACATGAATGTTTTCATCTGACTTGATTCTTTAGAAACTTGAACAGAGAGTACAATGATGGGGGCTGAGGATCAGGGGAGAGAGAAAGGAATTTGACATGTGTGTAGATCACTTAGGGATGATATTGTGTGAATTCCACTATGTTGCGGTGGACAATACTAGTAGGATTCGATGTACACATACAGTTCACCTCCTCAAAAAACTGAAATGAAGCTCTTTATAGGATTACATTTGTCTCACAAGTTGCCCATATTTGTAGTGAGTTACGTGTCATCCTATATTTCCTGTAACATGGGAAATTTCTGTTTATCGTGAAAGGAAAAATATAAGCTTTCATATCTCATTGAATGGAACATTTTCATTTTCTGCTTCATGCAGATAGGTTGCATTCACAGATGTCACATATATACACTATTGAAATTGAAGACAAAATAGTTTAAGTACTGTTGTGCATAATAATTATGTATATGCAAAAGATAATATGGCCACTAGACAACCAGGGTGTATTAATAGAAATTTAATTCACATAATAAGTACCATAAGTACAAACTACAAATTACAGGTAGCAGATCTGACAGTTCAGTTACAATGTTAACTCATGCATGATAATTTGTCTGGGTTCTTAGCATATTTAGAGTATATAACTGATCAATTTCTGGACATTTATGTACCTTTGTGAGTGCCGAGGCCAGGGACTTGCAACAAGTACTATTTTGTGAATCTTCTTCATGTCATGCCCTGCGCATGTTTCATTAAATATCTTCTAACATGTGTTCGTTATCAGAACTACCGACTAGTGAACCATCATCATACGGCCATCATGATAGCTGAATGTTGTGAAGATCTCCCATTGAAATATGAATAAATTATAAGATTTCTAATTCTAATTCTGATGGTAATTTGAACTTTGAATTTGTACGTATCGATCCAAGAGTGGCGTACAGTAATTCCGTCATAGCCGACAAAACTAGCCGAAAGATGTAAGAAGAAAGTCACTTTCTTCCAGGGTGTATTAATAGAAATTTAATTCACATAATAAGTACCATAAGTATATATACAAACTACAAATTACAGGTAGCAGATACCCTGGAAGAAAGTGACTTTCTCTGTTTTCGATATGAAGCTATTTATGAAAGTTTAGGTGGTAAATTGTTTAATGTATGGTGAGGGTAGGAGGGTTAATGTATGCGTGATTTAGGCCGCCACATTTTTCGCGTCATCCCTACATATAGCATTGCGTAGATATGATATTTCAGTCGTAGCCGATGAAGATGGGCGGAAGACACAGTTCGGAGGAAGTGACTTTCCCTGTTTCTGATGTGAATAAAGTGACTTTCCCGGTTTCTGATGTGAATAAAGTGACTTTCCCTGTTTCCGATGTGGAGAAAAGTACTAAGCCGTGGATAAAATCAAGTCAGATAAATTTGAAAGAAAAACTCGGACGTGATCCTGAGTCATTTGCTGTGTCTTCGAACGGAAATGTAGATCTGATATTTTCCGGTCGGGCTAATTCCTTCCAAACGGCTCTGGAGGCCGCCTTCAACGGTCATTATCCTCTCGTGCTGAGTCCCGACATGATATGGCTATGTATCATCCAGGGACTGTCTTTCCACATCAACGCTAACGCCGACCAGCTAAAAAAGCATTTCGTGTCTCATGAAGGGGAAGCCACTATTAAAGTCCGTAGAGACGACTTCGTGAAGGGATCGCAAAACCCGTGGGAAGAGGTCTTCCCGGAATTCACGGGTCAGATCAAGAACTACATTGGATCCGAGAGTCACGACTGTATCCTCCCCAAATTTTCCACAACTGGTCCCGTCGAGAAGGCAGTCTGCGAGATCGTCCTAATGGAGTCCATGAAGTCGTACTTTAAATATGAATTTTATACGCGGTGTGGCATCCCTGAGATCACCCTTGAAGGGACTACATCCGACTGGCAACTGATTCGCGACAATGCTGCTAAACTAGCCAAGTACGACCTCGAGTGGTGGATCCCTCACCTGCTACCTGTATTGGATCAATTTGTGGCTGCCAGTTCTGGTAATGTCAACAAGAAATTCTGGTCAGATTTGTACAAAATCAATAGTGCATCCGGAGGTCCTTATGTCACTGGTTGGATTCTCAAGCTCTTCCCATATGTTAGAGCGGATGGAACACAGAGAAATCGATGGCTGGAGAAATCTGTAGATCTGGATTGTTTTGAAGGACTGACAAGTGATAAATTTCCATCGGGTTTGTCCAAAGCTTCATTTGTGTGGCATTACTTCGACCAGGAGTTTAACATGTCTTTCGTCGGTGGATTTCTGGCTGTAATGCAAGATCCTGAAACACTTCATTTGAGACCCCAGCTTGGTTGGGCTGTAGTGGATGAAGATCAAAAGGAATAACGTGTACCACATTGTAGTGTCCTTTAATTTCCTATATGTGGTGTCTGATGTTAATTAAGTGTGTCAGTGTGGGTGAGCAGTTGTGTAGCTGGACAGTAGCGATAGGCAGTGACTTTTGAGTAGTCTTTTAGTTTTGTTAGGTTGTGTCTTTGCTGTTTGAGATTTCGAAGTAATTATTGTGTGATCATTGCATTAAAGAACCAAGTGATTCGATAGGGCTGCGTTCAGAAATATCACACGAATAGATTCTGAATACAGCAAAGATATCAATGAATATTTCTTTGTACTATATTTAGTATTTGAACATTATAGCAAATTGAATTGTATTATTGCTGTATCAGATTTTACAGTAAGAGCTTCATCATTGATATGTGGTAGGATCTGAGAATTATCGCGAGGTATTATCGCGCTGTTGCATAAACAGAGATACGGGTCAAACATATTTTCATGTAATTTTTTCGAATTTCTATGTCTATCGAAAATACGCCATTTATTCAATAAGCAGTTATGCGGTTGCCGCCGTGTAAGTGTGCAAAGAAACGTAACGTTATTGTTAGATTTACTTTATTGTAATGACCTAAAGAAACCTAACCGATAAGCATGACTGAATTTCGAATACTTCACCTTTTCATTTAACGCATAAGTAATAAAAAATGATATAGCCCAGGTGATGTCACAAATTAAATGAAGATATACGGGCTGTTCAGAAGTAAGCCTATACAGTGGAACCTCTCTATTACAAACCTCTGAATAGCAGAAACCTCTGTAGTAAGGACACCATTCTTTGTCCCAGTGTAGTACTGTAGTGTATTAAGTGACCTCTGAATTGAGGACACCTTTGTAATAAGGACTAAAATCAAGGTCTCAGAGGTTCCACTGTAATCAAAAAGGTGCTTAGCATTTATTTCTCCTATATTCTCCCATACATTGACAAAACATTAAGCACCTCCGAATGTAGCTAGAGTTACGGGCAACATACGGTTAAGCTTTCGTATCGTCATCGACTATTATAAGTATCTCTTTGTTGGTCCACACTATTTAATATATACGCGGACATACATACATACATGAGTACACAAGATAAGTTGCATGACTAGTACAGATAATAGACATGCACATGTACATTGTAGACAATTATACGCACTCACACATTATGCCAGAAACGTACATGTGCACATGTATATATATATGCACGCACATATACACACACGGATACCTAAAACTTATTTATATGATGGTATTACAATGCAATTATTATTAAGATAATGTCTACAATTAATCACACTTGTACAGTAACAAGACTCAGCCCTTTATATAATATTATTATATATATATATATATACATGTATATGTATGTATTATATTAGTGGCATTTTAGTTAAAACTTGATGAATTGGTTTCTTGTCAGACATTATGTGATGCTAGCAATGGATGCTAGTCTATTCCAGCAAAATGAAAATCAGAAAAAAATATAGTGAATATATATAAACATGAGTGAATTTTGTACAATATAAGTATAAATACCAATAAATGTGACTCTACAACAGAATATTATGTAAATGGCGGAGGTACTTTAATATCATGCAAAGTTGAAACTTTCAAACAAAATCAACTTGCTCTGCAATTATATTCGGGACAAGTTTCCGTTTTGCAGTAAACAAAGGCAAAACTATACAATTCTTTATTTTCTTAAAATCAGACGGTTTCAGAGGAAATATCCAGTTGATGTAGGGCAGTGTAGCAAGGAGAAAGTAAGCACACGTATCATACACCACTTTGTAGATATTGGGGTTCTCTTGAGGCATGGAACACTTCACATGTCCACTCTGTCTTGCTTGAAGCTGACAGTTGGGGTATTCTGCTAATCTCTGAACATAGGCATACTGATTTCCGAAGTTCTGGCTGAATCTGGTGAGAAGTACTGCCCCGAGGATGATGAATGCAATGGCTAAAAACAGAACCTTTCGCTCAGCTGTGCCAACTACATTTGTGTGGGAGGGGGATAGGCTCCTTCTATCTCTTTCAACCTTGGAGTTGAAAGTCTATACAGAGAAGAAACCAGACCGATAAAAAACAAACACATAAAATGCCAATAACTTATGTGATTTAATATTATGATACAATCCGAGCCATAATTATCCAATTTGAATCTTCACAAGGCTTGAGCATTTCTATCCACTATCATTAGTAAACATACATAATACCTTCGTGTCTAGATGTGAAAATTTATGCACTTTGTAGCAATAAACTGCTAAAATGTATACACACCATAAACCAGATTCATTGAATTTTGATCAGACTATGTGCATACTTACTTTTCTGAGTTCTCTGAACAGAAATATTAGTATCACAGTTCCCAAACCAACAAGAACAGTGAGAGGAAGTACGATGGAGAAGAAGAGGACATCCATGTTTCTTGGGAAGCAAACCATGACTGGGAAGCGAGCTGTGAAGTAGCCAACATGTGCCAGAGTTACTATTGGCCCTATACTGGCTAGGAAAAAGGCTGCAAGTACAGTTGCGATGTGGATCTGTTTTGACTTCTTTTTCAGTTTTTTCCCAAAGAAGGGGAACTTGACGAGGACACCAATGTACAGTATGTGTACCATCCAGTATATGAAAGTGCTGACCAAAGCAAACTGAAATACAACACCTATAGTGCATAGATAGTATTGAAAATTGTTAATGATGTCATATTTGGACGGGAATAAAAAGATTAGGTTTGATATACGTTATGCATATTACTATAATACCATATAGCGGAATAGATAGTATTGTAAATTATAAAATCTTATATATATATTGGGGAGAGATATGTGAATTAGAGATATGATTGTAGAATACTGTAATAAAATATACAGTTTATATATACAAATATAGCATAATATAATATTATAATATATACACTATGTCTCATATACACAACAGGTACAACACAGTAAGTTTCAACTGGACTAACCAGAAAATGAACAAAATGGAGTTGGGTCACTGTACATGTTATGAATGGCATCGTCATGACTACAGAACAATACTCGCTGAGTGCCAACTTGTGGAATCAAAACTGTTATTGCTAAACAAAAGAAGCAGTTATAGAAATTTATAAATATATAATAGAGCTAGAGTCAATAGGATTGAATTAACATGTTATACATAATGTGTACCAGGAACACACACAAACATGTACAAACATGCACAAATGCACACATACACACACATGCTAACAAAAGCACACGTCATGTACGCATACAGGTATGCAAGCACAAGTAAACGTGTCACATGCAAACTCACATACACAGTGTCACACATGCATGCACACAAACACACATGCACACACATGCACACACACACACACACACACACACACACACACACACACACACACACACACACACACACACACACACACACACACACACACACACACACACACACACACACACACACACGTACACATGCACATATGTGCACACACACACACACACACACACACACACACACACACACACACACACACACACACACACACACACACACACACACACACACACACACACACACACACACACACACACACACACACACACACACACACACACACACACACACACACACACACACACACACACACACACACACACACACACACACACACACACACACACACACACACACACACACACACACACACACACACACACACACACACACACACACACACACACACACCTATAGCCATTTCATGGATAGTCTCATACAAAACCAAAACACTAGGAAAGGTCAATCTAATGATGGAAATAACAAATCATAAATTATAGCTCACACCAACACAAGGAAACAGCCCTAACCACTCCCTGAATCAAATATGGATATTGAGGGCAGTCAACTATTGTTGTCAACTAACACAAGCAGTCCTTATAGTCAACTAACACAAGCAGCCTTAACAATTCCCTGAACCACATATTGTAATTGAGGGCTGTCATCTTTTAAGAAAATTGTATTATATCGATCTATTGACTGGCAAGTATGAAGTGTGTGTTTTTGGTCCTCATGAGGGTGCATTTGTGCTCATGTGTGTGATAATATACTCTTAACGATTTATTATGAATTAATAAAATTAAATTTAACATGCAAATGTACAGGAATGGTGAAGGCCAAGGTGACTCACGTACATTTCATCCCTTCGGATCAGGGCGAGGACAATGAACACCATCCCACCGAGAATAGCAACAACACACACTGTAAGGAGGATGTCTTGTGTGAAGGACCTTTCATTGTTAGTGGGTGAAAGATCACTATTGAAACTAATGCACTTTGGGACACACACACCACACATGTCCATGTACTGAGAAGTACACTCTGTAGATCCATTCCCACTGCCATTCACAGAGGAGTAGCTGTGGGTGGGCTGTTCTGACATCTCATTGGCACTGGTAGTGAAGGTTCCTTGTTTGTCATGTAAAAAGTGAAGAAGTTTACCAATTGCTGTATCATTGTTTATACATCTAACCGGCAAGGTCATATTTGTCAATGACCAATTCCAATTTATTCCAAATTTGTCAATATTTACTGTTATCTTTGCTGTACCAGTGTCACCTCTGCTCAGAAAGAAGTGGTTCAGTCTTTGGCAGAACAAATATGCAGAAGCAGATTGGTTACAAATGCTGTCATTTTGTCCTACCAGTGAGTCAGTTTGTATGTTGAAGAATAATGACCCTTTGGTGGATTGTTGGCTAATGTGTACCAGTCGTGTCTCATTGATGGCAATGGTCACTGGAGGAGATTCCAGTTTCTCATCACTGAAGTTTTGACAGTCACTCCACACATTGTTCCACAACAGAGAAATGGATACCTGATAATGAAAGATTCTATTACTATTAGTTATAGACTACACACTACAGACCAGAGTACTCACTTCAGAATTGGTGTACTTTTCATTCGTGTGACTGGTACAATTTTCTATGTATTTTAGAACAGTAGAAAAGGCTTTCTCCTTCTGCCACTCGTTCACATCAGGGTCTCTCCATCCAAAGAACAACCCAACAGGAAGGACAAAGAGTAGAGCAATGACTAAGAGAAAGAATCCAAAGGCAACTTCGCTGAGACAGCTCAATCTACACACCAGGGTAGGACTGGAGTCCTTCATTATGTACAGGTAAATTGCGAGTAAAATAACAAAGATTCTGAAAAAGAAGTCTGAATAAGAACTTATAATAGTTTACCTCCTCGAAAAACTGAAATGAGCTAGGCTCTTTATAAGATTGCATTTATTTCACAAGTTCCCCATATTTGTAGCAATTTACGTGTCATCCAATATTCTTCGTAACATGGGAATTTTCTGTTATCTGAAAGGAAAATTATATGCTTTCATATTAATTTTCATTGAACTGAAGATACCATTTTCTGTTTCAGATGAGTTGCATTCTATATCACGGATATCATATACACTATTGAAATTGTATAAGTCAATATAGTTGTGCATAATAATATTAATATTATTATATTAATATGCAAAAATTATATGGCCACTAGACACTCAGGGTGTAACAATAGAATTTTAATCCACATAACATATAAGTACCATAAGTATATTATACAAACTATAAACTACAGGTAGCAGATCTGAGAGTTCGGTTACAATGTTAACTCATGCATGTTAATTTGTCTGGGTCCCTAGCATATATATAGAGTATCTAACTCATCAATTTCTAGATACTTCATGAATACCGAGGCTAGGGACTTGCAACAAGTACCATTTTGTAAATCTTCTTCACGTCACTGTGCATGCTTCAATGAATGTCTCTTAACATGTATTCGTTTTCAGAGCTACCGACTGGTGAACCATCATCATATGGCCACCATGATAGCTGAATGAGCAGTATACGGTGGCAGAAATATAAATATTCAAAATTCAACCAGATAACTATATAGAAAGATATATCCAGTCCCAGCACCACATGCACTCAATGTTTTGGAGGGAATAAGAGAAGGCTAAGCATCATCTTGTATAGCTCATGGGGAGTAGGCGTGCCAATCTAATATTTTAGCCGAACCTAGAGGTGGATGTAAACTATCTATTCATTCATTGATTGTTATCCATCCATTTTCTGCAATTTAAATTTGATCGCTTGTTCAAATTTATTCTTTCAATATTGTTTCTTTTTTGTTAAGATAAGATTTCTAATTCTGATTCTGATGGAAATAATTTGAACTTTGAACTTTTACGTATCTATCCAAGAGTGACGTACAGTATTTCCGTCATAGTCGATAAAAATGGCTGAAAGACATACTTCCAAGAAAGTGACTTTCCCTGTTTCCGATGTGGAGAAAAGTACTAAGCCGTGGATAAAATCAAGCCAGATTAAATTGAAAGAAAAGCTAGGACGTGATCCTGAGTCATTTGCTGTGTCTTCGAAAGGAAATGTAGATCTGATATTTTCCGGTCAGGCTATAATTCCTTCCAAACGGCTCTGAACGTCGCCTTCAACAGTCATTATCCTCTCGTACTGAGTCCCGACATGATATGGCTATGTATCATCCAGGGACTATCCTTCCACATCAACGCTAACGCTGAACAGCTAAGAAAGCATTTCGTGTCTCATGAAGGGAAAGCCACTATTTCCATCCGTAGAGACGACTTCATGAAGGGATCGCAAAACCCGTGGGAAGAGGTCTTCCCGGAATTCACGGGTCAGATCAAGAACTACATTGGATCCGAGAGTCACGACTGTATCCTCCCCAAATTTTCCACAACTGGTCCCGTCGAGAAGGCAGTCTGCGAGATCGTCCTAATGGAGTCCATGAAATCGTACTTTAAATATGAATTTTATACACTGTGTGGCATTCCTGAGATCACCCTTGAAGGGACTACATCCGACTGGCAACTGATTCGCGACAATGCTGCTAAACTAGCCAAGTACGACCTCGAGTGGTGGATCCCTCACTTGCTACCTGTATTGGATCAATTTGTGGCTGCCAGTTCTGGAAACGTCAACAAGAAATTCTGGTCAGATGTGTACAAAATCAATAGTGCATCCGGAGGTCCTTACGTCACTGGTTGGATTCTCAAGCTCTTTCCATATATTGGAGCAAATGGGACAGAGAGAAATCGTTGGCTGAAGAAATCTGTAGATTTGGGCTGGTTTGGAGGACTCACAAGTGATAAATTTCCATCTGGTTTGTCCAAAGCTCCATTTGTGTGGCATTACTTCGACCAGGAGTTTAACATGTCTTTCGTGGGTGGATTTCTGGCTGTAACGCAAGATCCAGAAACACTGTATTTGAGACCCCAACTTGGCTGGGCTGTAGTGGATGAAGATCAAAAGGAATACAGTGTACCGCATAGATTCTGAATACAGTAAAGATATATCAATGTAAATCACTCTTTCTATTTTTAATAGTTGAACATTATACAAATTGAATTGCATTATTACTGTATTAGATTTTACAATAAGAGCGTCATTAAGAATATTATTGATGTATTATATCATTTTCTTTGGACAATGTATGCTAAGCAATTGAAATAAGATGAAAGTAAAGCCTATATAATCAGAAAAAAGAATCACACGTGCACTTGGCGTCGAACACTACCACAGACAGCTTTTCAGGGCCAGTGTCAAGGTGAATATGACCTCCCCTGTTTTTGGTACCCCCAGTAAAACTTCTAACAATATCGGCATCAACATAATATGCATGTACACATGTATATGCATGCACATATGCACACAGACGCCTAAAACTTATTTACATGATGGTATTACAATGCAATAATTATTAGGATATTACCTACAATTAATCACACTTGTGCAGTAACAAGACTCAGCCCTCACTTTAGTGTCTTCTATATCTTCATACTTTTGACTCGTGCAATTTTCAATGTGTTCTTGAACAGTAGAAAAGGCTTTCTCCTTCTGCCACTCGTTCACATCAGGGTCTCTCCATCCAAAGAACAACCCAACAGGAAGGACAAAAAGTAGAACAATGACTAAGAGAAAGAATCCAAAAGCAACTTCACTGAAACAGCTTGATCTGCACTAGGACTAGAATCTTCCATTCAAGCACAGATACAAGTTACTTATAACAAACTAGCGAAATACAACAACTTTGTTTGATAACTGATTCTGAATGAAACTCCCAAAATACACCACTTGCTTCCACGCCACGGCGTCGACTTGTAGTTTTGATGACAGTTGTCACACAGACGCCAAACCCTCCGTGTTTGGAGTGATTTTGATGTCATTTCGTATTTGCCGCAACACAGGAGTAGCATCAAAGCCCCATTCACCTCCACTGGCTCTCTATCAATTCATTACATTATTATTATCATTAACAGACCTGTACACAGGGGGGGAGTTCCAGGGGGCTCGACTGAACCCTCCTTTGTGTCTAAAATACAATTGTCCAAGTGCCACCATTGTCTAGGGCACAAATTTATGTTCCAAATTTCACAGTAATTCAATCTGATGCTGAGTAGATATTATTGAACTCTGTGCATATATGTATGTTTGTGACATGACTAGACATAGGCTGCATGTTGTGCTTAATTGATATTAAACCTTCAATGATGACCTGTATAATTGTGATGGCATGTATGTATGTTGACAGACAGATATGAACTGGACGAAAAATGTACCCCCCTTTCACAAAGCCTGTATATGGGCCTGATTAATACTATAAACCTATTGTAGGTTCTAGGGACCCAGTATAGTATATATGCATGGGAGAAAGATGCTAATCACCTTCTTGCATACATAGCTCATGTATGGGAGAGAAGGTGTGTCAACCTAATATTGTTATCCAATCTAGTTGGGGAGGTGAACTAAGTCTTACTTATGAAACAATGTCTATCTCCATTTATGGCCCGTATTACCCTAGCTAATTTCATGGGTACTTATTATTTTTATGTATGCATTAGAGTATAGGGGGAAAACGACAAGCACCTTCTTGCATTGCTGATGGGAGAAGAGCTTGTTAACCTGATACATTTGTCAGACCTATCTGTGGACATCAACTAACTCATGAAACAATCTTGATCTCTGCACGTGGCCAATTGCAAAAACCCTACCTTCTTTTGGAGCTGCTTTATATAAATAATGTAGCATTCTAGCTATCTGAACAGTTTGAATATCTGGTTGAAACTTGATGAATTGGTTTCTTGTCAGCCATTATGTGGAGCTAGAAATGGATGCTATAGTCCATTCCAGCAAAATTACTGAACATCAGAAAAAATATACTGAATACATATTCTTGCGTGAATTTTGTCACAGTACAATACAAGTATAAATACCAAAACTTTCAAACAAAATCAACTTGCTCTGCAATTATATCTGGGACAATTAAGTTTCCGTTTTGCAATAAACAAAGGCAAAACTATACAATTCTTTAGTTTTTTGAAATCAGACGGTTTCAGAGGAAATATCCAGTTGATGTAGGGCAGTGTAGCAAAGAGAAAGAGTGCACACGTATCATACACCACTTTGTAGATATTGGGGTTCTCTTGAGGCATGGAACACTTCACATGTCCACTCTGTCTTGCTTGAAGCTGACAGTTGGGGTATTCTGCTAATCTCTGAACATAGGCATACTGATTTCCGAAGTTCTGGCTGAATCTGGTGAGAAGTACTGCCCCGAGGATGATGAATGCAATGGCTAAAAACAGAACCTTTCGCTCAGCTGTGCCAACTACATTTGTGTGGGAGGGAGATAGGCTCCTTCTCTCTCTTTCAACCTTGGAGTTGAAAGTCTATACAGAGAAGAAACCAGACCCATGAAACACAAACACATAAATTGCCAATATCTTATGTGATTTAATATTATGATACAATCTGAGCCATAATTATCCAATTTGAATCTTCACAAGGCTTGAGCATTTCAATCCACTATTATTAGTAACCACATAATATCTTCATGTCTAGAGGTGAAAATTTCTGCTCTTTGTAACAATAAACTGCCGAAAAGTATGCACACAATAAACCAGATTCATTGCATTTTGATCAGGCTATGTGCATACTTACTTTTCTGAGTTCTCTGAACAGGAACATTAATATCACAGTTCCCAAACCAACAAGAACAGTAAGTGGAAGTGCGATGGAGAAGAACAGGACATCCATGTTTCTTGGGAAACAAACCACGACTGGGAATCGAGCTATGAAGTAGCCAACATGTGCCAGAGTCACTACTGGTCCTATACTGGCTAGGAAAAAGGCTGCAAGGACAGTTGCGATGTGGATCTGTTTTGACTTCTTTTGCAGTTTTTTTCCAAAGAAGGGGAACTTGACAAGGGCACCAATGTACAGTATGTGTACCATCCAGTATATGAAAGTGCTGACCAAAGCAAACTGAAACACAACACCTATAGTGCATAGATAGTATTGAAAATTGTTAATGATATCATATTTTGGACGGGAATAAAAGGATTCAGTTTGATATACGTCATACGTATAATACCGTATAGCGGGAAAGTTTCGCGAATTTTGCGAAGAAATTGGTATTCGCGAAATATTTATTCATGAACACTCAATGACGTATAATCATCTGACAATCAATTAGTCTAGCTAGCTAGACCGTCCCTAAGAGGCGCCAAGGGGTGGAAAAGGGAAGGGACGGTCTAGCACAAGTAGCGATTAGTTCACACCTGAGCGCGTGACCATCAACCAATGAAATGCTACTGCCAAGAATCTTGGCAATGATATTCATTGATTCAGTTTAGTTAATTGTTAAGTGTCATGGTGGATGATATTACGTACTCATCGTCAGTAGCTGGGAATATTTACCAATCTGACAGTCAGATGAACTCGATTACTTGTATTTTGCAAGGACATGATACGATCGCATGTCTCCCGACCGTTCATGGCAATTTGCCGATCAAGAATTGCAAATGAAGGAATGAGAACCAACATAGGAATTTAGTCCTAGTTGTATCATCGCTTTTATTTCTGATGAACGAACAGGTGAAATACTTTTGCGAACGTTGTTTGTCTGCCGTACGTTCACAGTGTGGTTACAGACGTCAATGCTCACAATGAACGATGCAAATTGAGAGTACCTATATTCTGAGGAGGAATCATTGCATAATCAACAAAACAACATTAGATCTATTATTTTCTTGCTTCCCTCTGTCCTCCCACAGATCATATAACCTGACTTAGAGCATAAACTATGGTTAGAGCATCTACGGTCCTCCTAACACGTACGGGATATATAGTGAGCCGTAGAAACTCTATACGTGCTATTTGTTAATTGGCAGGTGTGAACTAATTGCTACTTGGGCTAGACCGTCCCTTCCCTTTTCTGCCCCTCGGTGCCTCTTAGGGACGGTCTAGCTAGCTAGACTAACAATCAATTAACGCGATGGGCATTAAAAATGCGAAACTTTTTCTTGCAAAATTGAGCAATTCGCGAAAGTTTTGTCCTGTGAAACTTTCATCCATACGGTATGTGGCACACACTAAACCTGAGTCTCATATACACAACAGGTACAGCACAGTAAGTTTCAACCAGTATGGATAGTATTGAAAATTATAAAATCTTATATTGTGGAGGGATATGATAATATTATTAGAATATTATGTATATAGAATACTGTAGTATAATATTACAATTTATATAAGATACATGTAAATATACACTAATATAATATAATCTATACACTATGTCTCATATACACAACAGGTACAACACAGTATGTTTCAACTGGACTAACCAGAAAATGAACAAAATGGAGTTGGGTCACTGTACATGTTACGAATGGCATCGTCATGACTACAGAACAATAGTCGCTGAGTGCCAACTTGTGGAATCAAAACTATTATTGCTAAACAAAAGATATAGTAAGAAATTTATGAATAGAGCTAGAGTTAATATGATTGATATAGCATGTTATACATAATGTGTACCAGAAAAACACACAAACATACACAAACATGCACAAATACACACATACACACATGCAAACAAATGCACATGTCATGTGTACATGCAGGTATGCAAGCACAAGCAAACATGTGTCACACACAAACACACACACACACACACACACACACACACACACACACACACACACACACGCACACACACGCACACACACACACACACACACACACACACACACACACACACACACACCTATAGCCATTTCATTGATAGTCTCATACAAAACCAAAACACTTGGAAAGGTCAATCTGATGATGAAAATAACAAATCATAAGTTATAGTTTGCACCAACACAAGGTATAACAGCCTTAATAACTCCCTGAACCAAATATGGAAATTGAGGGCAGTCAACTATTGACTGGGAAGTATGAAGTGTGCTTTTGGCCCTCATGAGGGTTGGTTTGTGCTCATGTGTGTGATAATAATTATATTCTTAATGATGTATTATGAATTAACAATATAATAGATTTAACATATATACAAATGTACAGGAATGGTGAAGGCCAAGGTGACTCACGTACATTTCATCCCTTCGGATCAGGGCGAGGACAATGAACATCATCCCACCGAGAATAGCAACAACACAAACTGTGAGGTTGATGTCTCGTGCAAAGGACCTGTCATTGTTAGTGGGTGATAGTGATTCAATAGTGAGTGATTCACTATTGAAACTACTGCACTTTGGGACACACACTCCACACATGTCCATGTACTGAGAAGTACACTCTGTAGATCCATTCCCACTGTCATTCACAGAGGAGTAGCTGTGGGTGGATTCTCCAGACATCTCGTATCTGCTGGTAGCAAAGGTTCCTTGTTTGTCATGTAAATAGTGAAGAAGTTTACCAATTGCTGCATCATTGTTTATACATCTAACAGGCAAGGTCATATTTGACCAATTCCAATTTATTCCAAATTTGTTAATATTTACTGTCTTTGTTGTACCAGTACCACCTCTGCTCAGAAAGAAGTGGTTCAGTCTTCGGCAGAACGAATATACGGGAGCAGATTGGTTACAAATGCTGCCATTTTGTCCTACCAGTGAGTCAGTTTGTATGTTGAAGAATAATGAACCTTTGGTAGATTGTTGGCTAATGTGTACCAGTCGTGTCTCGTTGATGGCAATAGTCACTGGAGGAGATTCCAGTTTCTCATCACTGAAGTTTTGACAGTCACTCCACACATTGTTCCACAACAGAGAAATGGATACCTGCATGACAGTGACAGATTCTATTACTATTTAATTTAGTTATAGTATACACTACAAACTATAGCACTCACTTCAGAATTGGTATACTTGTCATATGTGTGACTGGTACAATTCTCTATGTGCTCTAGAACAGTAGAAAAGGCTTTCTCCTTCTGCCACTCGTTCACATCAGGGTCTCTCCATCCATAGAACAACCCAACAGGAAGGACAAAGAGTAGAACAATGACTAAGAGAAAGAATCCAAAGACAACTTTACTGAGACAACTCAATCTACACACCAGGGTAGGACTGGAGTCTTTCATTATGTACAGATGTAAGTTAACTAACAAAGATTTTGAAGATAAGAACAAGATCTTGAACTTAAAAGATACAAATAGTTCACCTCCTCAAAAAACTGAAATGAGGCTCTTTATAGGATGGCATTTGTCTCAAACGTCCCCCATATTTGTAGCGATTTACATGTCATCCTATATTTCCCATATAACATGGGAATTTTCTGTTTATCTTGAAAGGAAAAATGTAAGCTTTCGTATGTCAATAATGGAACATTTTCATTTTCTGTTTCATGCAGATAAGTTGCATTCACGGATGTCACATACACTAATCAAATTGTAAGACAAAATAGTTAATACTGTTGTGCATAATAATAATATAATATTATATTATGCAAAAATACTATGGCCACTAGACAACCAGGGTCTATTAATAGAAATTTAATTCACATAATAAGTACCATAAGTATATATACAAACTATAAACTACAGGTAGCAGATCTGAGAGTTCGGTTACAATGTTAACTCATGCATGATATTTTGTCTGGGTTTTTAGCATATTTAGAGTTATATAACTGATCAATTTCTGGACATTTATGTACCTTTGTGAATGCCGAGGCTAGGGATTTGCAACAAGTACTATTTTGTGAATCTTCTTCATGTCATGCACTGCGCATGTTTCATTACATATCTTCTAACATATGTTCGTTATGAGAACTACCGACTAGTGAACCATCATCATACGGCCATCATAATAGCTGAATGAGCAGTATACATGGTGGCCGAGGTATAAATATTCAAAATTTGATTGGATGACTATTGAGAAAATATATATACATATACATGCTCCATTTTTACTCATGCTTGAGATGACATACAATCAACGGTGATCAACGAACATGGTTGAACGAGACTGTTGCCACACAATACTTTTACCAGACCTATACATCTGTGGATGCAAACTAAATTATGAAATAATCCCCATCTTCGTAACCTCATTTATTCAAGATGGTGCTAAGTGGCCAAATTCTGGTCCTAGCACCACATGCACTCAATGTATTGGAGGGAATAGGAGAAGGCTAAGCATCATCTTGCATAACTCATGGGGAGTAGGTGTGTCAACCTGATATTTTAGCCGAACCTAGCTGTGGATGTAAACTATCTATTCATTGATTGATTTTTATTTATTCATTTTTCTGCAATTTAATCACTTGTTCAAATTTATTCTTTCAATATTGGTGTTGTTTGTTTCAATGTCTTGTTCTTCCACTTTTGGTTTCTTATTCATTCATTTATTTACGTATGTATGTATTTACAGGATTCCCCTTTATACTAGCTATATTGTGCTGTGAAGTTCTCCCGTTGAAATATAAATAAATTATAAGATTTCTAATTCTGATGCTGATGGAAATAGTTTGAACTTTGAACTTAAACGTATCGCTCCAAGAGTGACGTACAGTACGTATATCCGTCATAACCGACAAAAATGGCCGAAGGACACAATTCGAAGAAAGTGATTTTCCCTGTTACCGATGTGGAGAAAAGTACTATCCCCTGGATAAAATCAAGCCAGATTTATTTGAAAGAAAAACTAGGACGTGATCCTGAGTCATTTGCTGTGTCTTCGAACGGAAATGTAGATCTGATATTTTCCGGTCAGGGTAATTCCTTCCAAACGGCTCTGAACGTCGCCTTCAACAGTCATTATCCTCTCGTGCTGAGTCCCGACATGATATGGCTATATATGCATCGTCCAGGGACTATCTTTCCACATCAACGCTAACGCCGACCAGCTAAGAAAGCATTTCGTGTCTCATGAAGGGAAAGCCACTATTTCCGTCCGTAGAGACGACTTCGTGAAGGGATCGCAAAACCCGTGGGAAGAGGTCTTCCCGGAATTCACGGATCAGATCAAGAACTACATTGGATCCGAGAGTCACGACTGTATCCTCCCCAAATTTTCCACAACTGGTCCCGTCGAGAAGGCAGTCTGCGAGATCGTCCTAATGGAGTCCATGAAATCGTACTTTAAATATGAATTTTATACAATGTGTGGCATCCCTGAGATCACCCTTGAAGGGACTACATCCGACTGGCAACTGATTCGCGACAATGCTGCTAAACTAGCCAAGTACGACCTCGAGTGGTGGATCCCTCACTTGCTACCTGTATTGGATCAATTTGTGGCTGCCAGTTCTGGTAACGTCAACAAGAAATTCTGGTCAGATCTGTACAAAATCAATAGTGCATCCGGAGGTCCTTATGTCACTGGTTGGATTCTCAAGCTCTTTCCATATGTTGGAGCGAATGGAACAGAGAGAAATCGATGCCTTGAGAAATCTATAGATCTGGGCTGTTTTGGAGGACTCACAAGTGATAAATTTCCATCTGGTTTGTCCAAAGCTCCATTTGTGTGGCATTACTTCGACCAGGAGTTTAACATGTCTTTCGTTGGTGGATTTCTGGCTGTAACGCAAGATCCAGAAACACTGTATTTGAGACCCCAACTTGGCTGGGCTGTAGTGGAAGAAGATCAAAAGGAATACAGTGTACCGCATAGATTCTGAATACAGTAAAGATATCAATGAAATAACTTCGTACTATTTTTAATAGTTGAACATTATACAAATTGAATTGCATTATTGCTGTATCATATTTCACAGTAAGAGCTTCATTAAGAATATCATTGATATATTATATCATTTCCTTTGGACAATGTATGCTAAGCAATTTGAATAAGGTGGAAGTAAAGCCCATAAAGTTTGAAAAAAATATATAAATCACCCACTTACACTTGGTGTCAAACACTACCATAGACAGCTTTTCAGGGCACATGTTGTGGTTACTTTGACCTCTCCTGTTTTTGGTACCCCCCCCCCCCTAAAATTCCCTAGTGATATTGGCAACTCCGAGTTCAAATCACTGGGTCAATATTATGTAATATATAGCATCCCCTGAATCATATAGTGAATACTTGATCGTTCTGCGAATGCAGGAGACACTATTCTAGCTAGGAGACTAGTTGTGAGTCCCAAAGCTGATTTGAGGATGTCAAAAAATATTATTCTTTATATATATATATATATATGTGGTGACTGTCCACACGAAAAGGGTCGATCATATTCGCGCTATGTAAACATTTGAGTATGCATGTGTTTAAGAATTTTCGTGTGCTTTCATCAAATTTGCGGTTATAGTTTAATATGGTTCAAAATACATTTATCTAACCTTTAGTAGTGTGACCGTCATGAATTGGATCTTTTGAAAAAATATGTCACCCATGTCCATTTGGTGTCAATCATGGACAGCTTTACAGGGACTTTCTACAAAGGCTGCTCATGCATGCATATTATTATATGTACGTAGCTTGATCATATAATATTACATCATCCGTTACTATAGAAACAGTACTATTATACAGCAATTTTGTAATGTATAAAGTGTTAGCAACAGTATATAGCGTTAGCAACGGATGCTATACTGGTGACATGGACACTCAGGCAGTATGACATGTAAAATACACTCACCCTCGGGACTCAAGCTCGGTATTTTATGTCATAATGCCCTCGTGCCCATGTCTTAACCACTGAATATCTTCTACAAAATGAATGCAGAATTGAAGGCACTGGTGCTACTCTATATACAGTGAATACTTGTTAACCCACCACAATTCGTTTTCAAAGAATTTGAGTATTTGCATGCCGGATCAATAGGGTTTATATCGATCCAAGAGTGGTGTACAGTAATTCTGTCATAGCCGACAAAACTGGCCGAAAGACATACTTCGAAGAAAGCGACTTTCTCTGTTTCCGATGTGAAGCTATTTATGAAAGTTTGGATGGTAAATTGTTTAATGTATGGTGAGGGTAGGAAGTAATGTATGCGTGATGTAGGCCACCATTTTTTCGCATCATCCCTATTATATATGTACGTAGATATGATATTTCAGTCGTAGCCGATAAAGATGGGCGGAAGACACAGTTCGGAGAAAGTGACTTTCCCTGTTTCCGATGTGGAGAAAAGTACTAAGCCGTGGATAAAATCAAGCCAGTATCAAACATTATAATATGGAATACATCTGTGAATGCCAACTAAATTATGAAATAATCCCCATCTTTGTAATCCCATTTTTTCAAGATGGTGCTAAGTGGCCAAATTCTGGTCCTAGCACCACATGCACTCAATGTATTGGAGGGAATAGGAGAAGGCTAAGCATCATCTTACATAACTCATGGGGAGTAGGCGTGTCAACCTGATATTTTAGCCAAACCTAGCTGTGGATGTAAACTATTTATTCATTCATTGATTTTTATTTATCCATTTTTCTGCAATTTAATCATGATCACTTGATCAAATTTATTCTTTCAATATTGGTGTTGTTTGCTTTAATGTCTTGTTCTTCCACTTTTGGTTTGAAATTCTTATATTTATTCATTTATTTACGTATGTATGTATTTACAGGATTCCCCTTTATACTAGCTATATTGTGCTGTGAAGATCTCCCGTTGAAATATAAATAAATTAGATAACTAATCTGATTCTGATGGGAATAATTTGAACTTTGAACTTTAACGTATCGATTCAGTAAGAGTGACGTACAGTATTTCCGTCATAGCCGACAAGAATGGCCGAAAGACATACTTCGAAGAAAGTGACTTTCCCTGTTTCCGATGTGGAGAAATGTACTGAGCCCTGGATAAAATCAAGCCAGATTAATTTGAAAGAAAAACTCGGACGTGATCCTCAGTCATTTGCTGTGTCTTCGAACGGAAATGTAGATCTGATATTTTCCGGTCAGGGTAATTCCTTCCAAACGGCTCTGAACGTCGCCTTCAACAGTCATTATCCTCTCGTGCTGAGTCCCGACATGATATGGCTATGTATCATCCAGGGACTATCTTTCCACATCAACGCTAACGCCGACCAGCTAAGAAAGCATTTCGTGTCTCATGAAGGGAAAGCCACTATTTCCGTCCGTAGAGACGACTTCGTGAAGGGATCGCAAAACCCGTGGGAAGAGGTCTTCCCGGAATTCACGGGTCAGATCAAGAACTACATTGGATCCGAGAGTCACGACTGTATCCTCCCCAAATTTTCCACAACTGGTCCCGTCGAGAAGGCAGTCTGCGAGATCGTCCTAATGGAGTCCATGAAGTCGTACTTTGGATATAGAGTGAGTACAAGGTGTGGCATCCCTGAGATCACCCTTGAAGGGACTACATCCGACTGGCAACTGATTCGCGACAATGCTGCTAAACTAGCCAAGTACGACCTCGAGTGGTGGATCCCTCACTTGCTACCTGTATTGGATCAATTTGTGGCTGCCAGTTCTGGAAACGTCAACAAGAAATTCTGGTCAGATCTGTACAAAATCAACAGTGCATCCGGAGGTCCTTATGTCACTGGTTGGATTCTCAAGTTGTTTCCATATATTGTAGCGAATGGAACAGCAAGAAATCCATGGCTGGAGAAATCTGTAGATCTGGGCTGTTTTGGAGGACTGACAAGTGATAGTTTTCCATCTGGTTTGTCCAAAGCTCCATTTGTGTGGCATTACTTGGACCAGGAGTTTAACATGTCCTTCTTCGGTGGATTTCTGGCTGTAACGCAAGATCCAGAAACACTGTATTTGAGACCCCAGCTTGGTTGGGCTGTAGTGGAAGAAGATCAAAAGGAATACAGTGTATCGTATAGATTCTGGATACAGCAAACGATGATTAAATTGATTTAACTAAATTAAATTAATTAAATTAATTAATGAAAATTACTTTGTATTATTTGATTATTATAGTTGAGCATTATAGCAAATTGAATATTGCATTATTGCTGTGTCAGATTTCACAATAAGAGCTTCATCATTGATACATCATTTTCTTTGACAATGCATGTTAAGCAATTTGAATGAAGTGGAAGTAAAGCCTATAATAGTTTGAAAACAATACTATAAATCAGCCACTTACAATTATTGTCGTACACAAATTAACCATAGACAGCTTTTCAGGGCTGATGTCTAGAGGTATCAGCAACTCCGAGTTCAAATTAGTGGGTCAATATATAGCTTTATCTATAATATATATACTATATGGAAGGGGAAGAGGGGTTCTTGGAGTGTATGGGGTGGAATGGTCATGGTTCGCTGGAAGAAATCTTCGCAGATTTGTCACTTTATCGGGTGAAAGAGATGTTGGAGGGTTGTGCATGGAGGAAGCTCCAGGAAGAGTGTAGAGAGGGCTGCAACAGATCACAGAAGTTAAGAGATTGGAAGTTTTAGTAGGAGATATAGCTTTTGCAGAGTGGAAGATAGTGTCTTCAATTCTGCATTCATTTTGCAGAATATAGTATGATCAAGTATGTATAATATGTATGTTGAAGGAGCAGTTAGAGTGCAAAGCAAAGATCAGAGGAAGCTGATGGGGGAATTGAGATGTGGATGTGCAAAGCTGGAAGTGGAAATGGGAGATGGAGAGGAGAAGTCAGGGAAGATAGAATCTGTTTGCTATGTAAGAAAGAGATAGGAGATGAGAGGCATTTTTCCTCACATCCTGTGAGGCCCTACAAGATGAGAGATTTGATCTAGAGCAGCTAATGAAGAATGAGGACGACAACTTTGAATTGTGATGAAAATCTTACACGAGAAGTCGATTGCTAGGATGGTTATGTGCATGTGGAATAGAAGAGTTGAACTGTTATGAATTGTTCTATTTATTGATTGTTGTATGTGCTATCAGTGTTGGGGTCGTTACTTTTGAAAAGTAATCACACTACTTATTACATATTACTTTTCATTTATGTAAATTACTAATTCGTTACAGTTACATATTACTTAATATCAAATGTAACTAGTAATAATATTACATTACATTCACATACATAATGATACATAATATTTCCACCCAAAGAACTATAGTTTTCGTATGCATGTCGCCCATCTTTCCATGTACCCTTTACTAACTCGTGTTTGTTGAAATCATGTGGTTGATTGCACAATTTATTGAGTCACTCTCGGTCAGTACATAAGCTAGGAAATCATAGCTAGTGGGCAAGAGGGTCAGTTTACAGCTATTTAATGTATGTTTCTTGTTAAAATAAGCCTTTTGTTTTGTTTATTACTATATTTATAGCCAATATCAGTATTGGGTGCAAATGAAGTAGCGCGTTACTTTTCAAATGTAATATACTATTCGTTACAAGACAGGTATTTCGTTATATTACTTGATTACCAGTAGTGTAATAATATTACGTAACTAAATACCAGAGTAATGTGTTACCCACAACACTGGTGCTATTTTGGGAGTTTCCCTACATCAGTACAATAATAATAATTTCAGCTTGTCATCAATTTATAATACATGTACAATAATGATGAAAGTATTATTATTCGTATCATTATTAATAATAATAATAATAATATAGTATATACTTATACTTCAATAATTAAAGCGTACAATTTGAAAAATTATATAAAAGTCACCCATGGCCATTTGGTGTTGAATCCAATCATGGACAGCTTTACAGGGACTTTCCACAGAGACTGCACACATGCATATTATATATTACGAGTCCGAATTACCCGCCCTACGGGCGTATTCGTCCGTAACGTGTCATAAAAATGGCGCCTTTCAAGTACGGGGATAGTACGGTTTCGTTCGCATTCTAGAAGAAAGGTCTAAAACAAAACACCAACCCCTTAGTATACTTCACGGGTGTCGCTGAGAAGGATCGGGGAGTTTGACGTCGATCGCATGCGAACTAAAGGAGGAGTTCGCGAACAAACAAATAAGCAAACAAACAAACAGAGACCCCGTACATTATAGTAAGATACATACTTGATCATACTGTATTCTGCAAAATGAATGCAGAATTGAAGACACTAGTACTAGTACCACTCTATATACAGTAAATACCCATTAACCTACTGCAATTTGTTTTCAAAGAATTCGAATAATAATATTATGCATGGTGAATCATAACAAGTTTGGCTGAATAACTGGATATTCATTGGTACTTGTATATATAATAATACATTATATATTAATATTGGTACTGGGAAAAATTATTATTGCATGAACATGTGCACGTGCTGGATTATAAATCTGAGGGTTTGGCGGATAAAGCCATGATGGTATAAATATTATAGTTTAACAAGAATTCATTGTGGCTGGAAGACCAGTCGTGAGACCTGGCTTTCCGGCTGACCTGTTTGAGACTGTAGCCTAGCTCTCGTATAAAAATTATTAAGAATTTATACTATGTAACATTTTCAAATTAATAGAGTTGATAAAAAGGTAATATATGCATGTACAGATGTCTATATTTTACACAATGACATACATGAGGTGAATGCATGTATGTCACAAAACTACTTGCATGTACAGGTACACAACATTACAATAATATTATTATAATAATGGCAGCAATATTATAATTATTGATATTTTTGGTACTACCAAAATTAATGGTCTGTACTTGTAGATGGAATGTTTGCACAATGGCTTTCCTGTATTCATGCACAGTTTTGGCATAGTTGGTGAGCTGGGAAGCACTTTGAGCCACTGGATCTGTTTTGCAGCGAAACATGAATGTTTTCATCTGACTTGATTCTTTAGAAACTTGAACAGAGAGTACAATGATGGGGGCTGAGGATCAGGGGAGAGAGAAAGGAACTTGACATGTGTGTAGATCACTTAGGGATGATATTGTGTGAATTCCACTATGTTGCGGTGGACAATACTAGTAGGATCCGATGTACACATACAGTTCACCTCCTCAAAAAACTGAAATGAGACTCTTTATAGGATTACATTTATCTCACAAGTTGCCCATATTTGTAGTGAGTTACGTGTCATCCTATATTTCCCGTAACATGGATAATTTCTGTTTATCGTGAAAGGAAAAATATAAGCTTTCATATCTCATTGAATGGAACATTTTCATTTTCTGCTTCATGCAGATAGGTTGCATTCACGGATGTTACATACACTATTGAAATTGAAGACAAAATAGTAACTGTTAGTACTGTTGTGCATAATAATAATGTATATGCAAAAGATAATATGGCCACTAGACAACCAGGGTCTATTAATAGAAATTTAATCCACATAATAAGTACCATAAGTATATATACAAACTACAAATTACAGGTAGCAGATCTGACAGTTCAGTTACAATGTTAACTCATGCATGATAATTTGTCTGGGTTTTTAGCATATTTAGAGTTATATAACTGATCAATTTCTGGACATTTATGTACCTTTGTGAATGCCGAGGCTAGGGATTTGCAACAAGTACTATTTTGTGAATCTTCTTCATGTCATGCACTGCGCATGTTTCATTACATATCTTCTAACATGTGTTCGTTATCAGAACTACCGACTAGTGAACCATCATCATACGGCCATCATGATAGCTGAATGTTGTGAAGATCTCCCATTGAAATATGAATACATTATAAGATTTCTAATTCTGATTCTGATGGAAATAATTTGAACTTTGAACTTGTACGTATCGATCCAAGAGTGGCGTACAGTAATTCCGTCATAGCCGACAAAACTAGCCGAAAGACGTAAGAAGAAAGTGACTTTCTCTGTTTTCGATATGAAGCTATTTATGAAAGTTTAGGTGGTAAATTGTTTAATGTATGGTGAGGGTAGGAGGGTTAATGTATGCGTGATTTAGGCCGCCACATTTTTCGCGTCATCCCTACATATAGCATTGCGTAGATATGATATTTCAGTCGTAGCCGATGAAGATGGGCGGAAGACACAGTTCGGAGGAAGTGACTTTCCCTGTTTCTGATGTGAATAAAGTGACTTTCCCGGTTTCTGATGTGAATAAAGTGACTTTCCCTGTTTCTGATGTGGAGAAAAGTACTAAGCCGTGGATAAAATCAAGCCAGATTAATTTGAAAGAAAAACTCGGACGTGATCCTGAGTCATTTGCTGTGTCTTCGAACGGAAATGTAGATCTGATATTTTCCGGTCGGGCTAATTCCTTCCAAACGGCTGTGGAGGCCGCCTTCAACAGTCATTATCCTCTCGTGCTGAGTCCCGACATGATATGGCTATGTATCATCCAGGGACTATCTTTCCATATCAACGCTAAAGCCGACCAGCTAAAAAAGCATTTCGTATCTCACGAAGGGGAAGCCACTATTTCCGTCCGTAGAGACGACTTCGTGAAGGGATCGCAAAACCCGTGGGAAGAGGTCTTCCCGGAATTCACGGGTCAGATCAAGAACTACATTGGATCCGAGAGTCACGACTGTATCCTCCCCAAATTTTCCACAACTGGTCCCGTCGAGAAGGCAGTCTGCGAGATCGTCCTAATGGAGTCCATGAAGTCGTACTTTAAATATGAATTTTATACGCGGTGTGGCATCCCTGAGATCACCCTTGAAGGGACTACATCCGACTGGCAACTGATTCGCGACAATGCTGCTAAACTAGCCAAGTACGACCTCGAGTGGTGGATCCCTCACTTGCTACCTGTATTGGATCAATTTGTGGCTGCCAGTTCTGGTAACGTCAACAAGAAATTCTGGTCAGATCTGTACAAAATCAACAGTGCATCCGGAGGTCCTTATGTCACTGGTTGGATTCTCAAGCTCTTTCCATATGTTGGAGCAAATGGGACAGAGAGAAATCGATGGCTGGAGAAATCTGTAGATCTGGATTGTTTTGAAGGACTGACAAGTGATAAATTTCCATCTGGTTTGTCCAAAGCTCCATTTGTGTGGTATTACTTCGACCAGGAGTTTAACATGTCTTTCGTTGGTGGATTTCTGGCTGTAACACAAGATCCTGAAACACTTCATTTGAGACCCCAGCTTGGTTGGGCTGTAGTGGATGAAGATCAAAAGGAATAATGTGTACCACATTGTAGTGTCCAATAATTTCCTATATGTGGTGTCTGATGTTAATTAAGTGTGTCAGTGTGGGTGAGCAGTTGTGTAGCTGGACAGTAGCGATAGGCAGTGACTTTTGAGTAGTTTTTTAGTTTTTTAGGTTGTGTCTTTGCTGTTTGAGATTTCGAAGTAATTATTGTGTGATCATTGCATTAAAGAACCAAGTGATTCGATAGGGCTGCGTTCAGAATTATTACACGCATAGATTCTGAATACAGCAAAGATATCAATGAATATTACTTTGTACTATATTTAGTATTTGAACATTATAGCAAATTGAATTGTATTATTGCTGTATCAGATTTTACAGTAAGAGCTTCATCATTGATATGTGGTAGGATCTGAGAATTATCGCCAGGTATTATCGCGCTGTTGCGTAAACAGAGATACGGGTCAAAACATATTTTCATGTAATTTTTTTCGAATTTCTATGTCTATCAAAAATATGCCATTTATTCAATAAGCAGTTATGCGGTTGCCGCCGTGTAAGCGCGAAAAGAAACGTAACGTTATTGTTAGATTTACTTTATTGTAATGACCTAAAGAAACCTAACCGATAAGCATGACTGAATTTCGAATACTTCACCTTCTCATTTAACGCATAAGTAATAAAAAATAATATAGCCCAGGTGATGTCACAAATTAAACGAAGATATACGGACTGTTCGGAAGTAAGCCTATACAGTGGAACCTCTCTATTACAAACCTCTGAATAGCAGAAACCTCTGTAGTAAGGACACCATTTTTTGTCCCAGTGTAGTACTGTAGTGTATTAAGTGACCTCTGAATTGAGGACACCTTTGTAATAAGGACCAAAATCAAGGTCTCAGAGGTTCCACTGTAATCAAAAAGGTGCTTAGCATTTATTTCTCCTATATTCTCTTATACATTGACAAAACATTAAGCACCTCCGAATGTAGCTAGAGTTACGGGCAACATACGGTTAAGCTTTCGTATCGTCATCGACTATTATAAGTATCTCTTTGTTGGTCCACACTATTTAATATATACGCGGACATACATACATACATGAGTACACAAGATAAGTTGCATGACTAGTACAGATAATAGACATGCACATGTACATTGTAGACAATTATACGCACTCACAAATTATGCCAGAAACGTACATGTGCACATGTATATATATATGCACGCACATATACACACACGGATACCTAAAACTTATTTATATGATGGTATTACAATGAAATTATTATTAAGATAATGTCTACAATTAATCACACTTGTACAGTAACAAGACTCAGCCCTTTATATAATATTATTATATATATATATATATATATGTATGTATTATATTAGTGGCATTTTAGTTAAAACTTGATGAATTGGTTTCTTGTCAGACATTATGTGATGCTAGCAATGGATGCTAGTCTATTCCAGCAAAATGAAAATCAGAAAAAAAATATAGTGAATAAATATAAACATGAGTGAATTTTGTACAATATAAGTATAAATACCAATAAATGTGACTCTACAACAGAATATTATGTAAATGACGGAGGTACTTTAATATCATGCAAAGTTGAAACTTTCAAACAAAATCAACTTGCTCTGCAATTATATTCGGGACAAGTTTCCGTTTTGCAGTAAACAAAGGCAAAACTATACAATTCTTTATTTTCTTAAAATCAGACGGTTTCAGAGGAAATATCCAGTTGATGTACGGCAGTGTAGCAAGGAGAAAGTAAGCACACGTATCATACACCACTTTGTAGATATTGGGGTTCTCTTGAGGCATAGAACACTTCACATGTCCACTCTGTCTTGCTTGAAGCTGACAGTTGGGGTATTCTGCTAATCTCTGAACATAGGCATACTGATCCCCGAAGTTCTGGCTGAATCTGGTGAGAAGTACTGCCCCAAGGATGATGAATGCAATGGCTAAAAACAGAACCTTTCGCTCAGCTGTGCCAACTACATTTGTGTGGGAGGGGGATAGGCTCCTTCTATCTCTTTCAACCTTGGAGTTGAAAGTCTATACAGAGAAGAAACCAGACCGATAAAAAACAAACACATAAAATGCCAATAACTTATGTGATTTAATATTATGATACAATCCGAGCCATAATTATCCAATTTGAATCTTCACAAGGCTTGAGCATTTCTATCCACTGTCATTAGTAAACATACATAATACCTTCGTGTCTAGATGTGAAAATTTATGCACTTTGTAGCAATAAACTGCTAAAATGTATACACACCATAAACCAGATTCATTGAATTTTGATCAGACTATGTGCATACTTACTTTTCTGAGTTCTCTGAACAGAAATATTAGTATCACAGTTCCCAAACCAACAAGAACAGTGAGAGGAAGTACGATGGAGAAGAAGAGGACATCCATGTTTCTTGGGAAGCAAACCATGACTGGGAAGCGAGCTGTGAAGTAGCCAACATGTGCCAGAGTTACTATTGGCCCTATACTGGCTAGGAAAATGGCTGCAAGGACAGTTGCGATGTGGATCTGTTTTGACTTCTTTTGCAGTTTTTTCCCAAAGAAGGGGAACTTGACAAGGGCACCAATGTACAGTATGTGTACCATCCAGTATATGAAAGTGCTGACCAAAGCAAACTGAAACACAACACCTATAGTGCATAGATAGTATTGAAAATTGTTAATGATGTCATATTTGGACGGGAATAAAAGGATTCAGTTTGATATACATTATGCATATTACTATAATACCATATAGCGGAATAGATAGTATTGATAATTATAAAATCTTATATTGGGGAGAGATATGTGAATTAGAGATATGATTGTAGAATACTGTAATAAAATATACAATTTATATATACAAATATAGCATAATATATATTATATACACCGAGTCTCATATACACAACAGGTACAACACAGTAAGTTTCAACTGGACTAACCAGAAAATGAACAAAATGGAGTTGGGTCACTGTACATGTTACGAATGGCATCGTCATGACTACAGAACAATAGTCGCTGAGTGCCAACTTGTGGAATCAAAACTGTTATTGCTAAACCAAAGAAACAGTTAGAGATTTATGAATATATAGAGCTAGAGTCAATAGGATTGATGTAACATGTTATACATAATGTGTACCAGAAACACACACAAACATGTACAAACATGCACAAATGCACACATACACACATGCTAACAAAGCACACGTCATGTACGCATACAGGTATGCAAGCACAAGCAAACGTGTCACATGCAAACTCACATACACAGTGTCACACATGCATGCACACAAACACACATGCACACACATGCACATGCACTCACACACACACACACACACACACACACACACACACACACACACACACACGTATATACATGTACACATGCACATATGTGCGCACACACACACACACACACACACACACACACACACACACACGCACACGCACATATATACACGTACACATGCACATATGTGCGCACACACACACACACACACACACACACACACACACACACACACACACACACACACACGTACACGTACACATGCACATATGTGTGCACACACACGCACACACACACACACACACACACACACACATACACACACACATACATACACACACACACACACGCACGCACACACACACGCACATATGTACACGTACACATGCACATATGTGCACACACACACACACACACACACACACACGCACGCACATATATACACGTACACATGCACATATGTGCGCACACACACACACACACACACACACACACACACACACACACACACACACACACACACACACACGTACACGTACACATGCACATATGTGCGCACACACACGCACACACACACACACACACACACACACACATACACACACACACACACACACACACACATACACACACACACACACACACACACACACACACACACACACACACGCACATATATACACGTACACATGCACATATGTGCACACACACACACACACACACACACACACACACACACACACACACACACACACACACACACACACACACACACACACACACACATACACGTACACATGCACATATGTGCGCACACACACGCACACACACACACATGCACACACACACACACACACACACACACACACACACACACACACACACACACACACACACACACACACACACACACACACACACACACACCTATAGCCATTTCATGGATAGTCTCATACAAAACCAAAACACTGGGAAAGGTCAATCTGATGATGGAAATAACAAATCATAAAGTATAGTTCAAACCAACACAAGGTAACAGCCCTAACTCCCTGAGTCAAATATGGAAATTTAGGGTAGTCAACCATTGTTGTCAACTAACACAAGCAGTCCTTATAGTCAACTAACACAAGCAGCCTTAACAATTCCCTGAACCACATATTGTAATTGAGGGCTGTCATCTTTTAAGAAAATTGCATTATATCGATCTATTGACTGGCAAGTATGAAGTGTGTGTTTTTGGTCCTCATGAGGGTGCATTTGTGCTCATGTGTGTGATAATATACTCTTAAGGATTTATTATGAATTAATAAAATTAAATACAGATTTAACATGTACAGACATGGTGAAGGCCAAGGTGACTCACGTACATTTCATCCCTTCGGATCAGGGCGAGGACAATGAACACCATCCCACCGAGAATAGCAACAACACAAACTGTAAGGAGGATGTCTTGTGTGAAGGACCTGTCATTGTTAGTGGGTGATAGATTAATATTGAAACTACTGCACTTTGGGACACACACTCCACACATGTCCATGTACTGAGATGTACACTCTGTGGATCCATTCCCACTGCCATTCACAGAGGAGTAGCTGTGGGTGGATTGTCCTGACATCTTGCTGCCGCTGGTAGTGAAGGTTCCTTGTTTGTCATGTAAATAATGAAGAAGTTTACCAATTGCTGTATCATTGTTTATACATCTAACGGGCAAGGTCATATTTGTCAATGACCAATTCCAATTTATTCCAAATTTGTCAATGTTTACTGTCTTTGTTGTACCAGTGCCACCTCTGCTCAGATAGAAGTGGTTCAGTTTTTGGCAGAACAAATATACAGAAGCAGATTGGTTACAAATGCTGTCATTTTGTCCCACCAGTGAGTCAGTTTGTATGTTGAAGAATAATGACCCTTTGGTAGATTGTTGGCTGATGTGTACCAGTCGTGTCTCGTTGATGGCAATAGTCACTGGAGGAGATTCCAGTTTCTCATCACTGAAGTTTTGACAGTCACTCCACACATTGTTCCACAACAGAGAAATGGATACCTGCATGACAGTGACAGATTCTATTACTATTAGTTATAGTGCATACTACAAACCAGAGTACTCACTTCAGAATTTCTGTACTTTTCGTATGTGTGACTGGTACAATTTTCTATATATTTTAGAACTGTCGAAAAGGCTTTCTCCTTCTGCCACTCGTTCACATCAGGGTCTCTCCATCCATAGAACAACCCAACAGGAAGGACAAAGAGTAGAACAATGACTAAGAGAAAAAATCCAAAGGCAACTTCGCTGAGACAGCTTGATCTACACACCGGGGTAGGACTGGAGTCCTTCATTATGTACAGGTAAATTGCAAGTAAAATAACAAAGATTCTGAAAAAGAAGTCTGAATAAGAACTTATAATAGTTTACCTCCTCAAAAAACTGAAATGAGCTAGGCTCTTTATAAGATTGCATTTATTTCACAAGTTCCCCATATTTGTAGCAATTTACGTGTCATCCAATATTCTTCGTAACATGGGAATTTTCTGTTATCTGAAAGGAAAATTATATGCTTTCACATTAATTTTCATTGACTGAAGATACCATTTTCTGTTTCAGATGAGTTGCATTCATCACGGATATCATATACACTATTGAAATTGTATAAGTCAATATAGTTGTGCATAATAATATTAATATTATTATATTAATATGCAAAAATTATATGGCCACTAGACACTCAGGGTGTAACAATAGAATTTTAATCCACATAACATATAAGTACCATAAGTATATTATACAAACTATAAACTACAGGTAGCAGATCTGAGAGTTCGGTTACAATGTTAACTCATGCATGATAATTTGTCTGGGTCCCTAGCATATATATAGAGTATCTAACTCATCAATTTCTAGATACTTCATGAATACCGAGGCTAGGGACTTGCAACAAGTACCATTTTGTAAATCTTCTTCACGTCACTGTGCATGCTTCAATGAATGTCTCTTAACATGTATTCGTTTTCAGAGCTACCGACTGGTGAACCATCATCATATGGCCACCATGATAGCTGAATGAGCAGTATACGGTGGCAGAAATATAAATATTCAAAATTCAACCAGATAACTATATAGAAAGATATATCCAGTCCCAGCACCACATGCACTCAATGTTTTGGAGGGAATAAGAGAAGGCTAAGCATCATCTTGTATAGCTCATGGGGAGTAGGCGTGCCAATCTAATATTTTAGCCGAACCTAGAGGTGGATGTAAACTATCTATTCATTCATTGATTGTTATCCATCCATTTTCTGCAATTTAAATTTGATCGCTTGTTCAAATTTATTCTTTCAATATTGTTTCTTTTTTGTTAAGATAAGATTTCTAATTCTGATTCTGATGGAAATAATTTGAACTTTGAACTTTTACGTATCTATCCAAGAGTGACGTACAGTATTTCCGTCATAGTCGATAAAAATGGCTGAAAGACATACTTCCAAGAAAGTGACTTTCCCTGTTTCCGATGTGGAGAAAAGTACTAAGCCGTGGATAAAATCAAGCCAGATTAAATTGAAAGAAAAGCTAGGACGTGATCCTGAGTCATTTGCTGTGTCTTCGAAAGGAAATGTAGATCTGATATTTTCCGGTCAGGCTAATTCCTTCCAAACGGCTCTGAACGTCGCCTTCAACAGTCATTATCCTCTCGTACTGAGTCCCGACATGATATGGCTATGTATCGTCCAGGGACTATCTTTCCACATCAACGCTAACGCTGAACAGCTAAGAAAGCATTTCGTGTCTCATGAAGGGAAAGCCACTATTTCCGTCCGTAGAGACGACTTCGTGAAGGGATCGCAAAACCCGTGGGAAGAGGTCTTCCCGGAATTCACGGGTCAGATCAAGAACTACATTGGATCCGAGAGTCACGACTGTATCCTCCCGAAATTTTCCACAACTGGTCCCGTCGAGAAGGCAGTCTGCGAGATCGTCCTAATGGAGTCCATGAAATCGTACTTTAAATATGAATTTTATACACTGTGTGGCATTCCTGAGATCACCCTTGAAGGGACTACATCCGACTGGCAACTGATTCGCGACAATGCTGCTAAACTAGCCAAGTACGACCTCGAGTGGTGGATCCCTCACCTGCTACCTGTATTGGATCAATTTGTGGCTGCCAGTTCTGGTAACGTTGACAAAAAGTTCTGGTCAAATCTGTACAAAATCAATAGTGCATCCGGAGGTCCTTACGTCACTGGTTGGATTCTCAAGCTCTTCCCATATGTTGGAGCGAATGGGACAGAGAGAAATCGATGGCTGGAGGAATCCATAGATCTGGATTATTTTGAAGGACTGACAAGTGATAAATTTCCATCTGGTTTGTCCAAAGCTCCATTTGTGTGGCATTACTTCGACCAGGAGTTTAACATGTCTTTCGTTGGTGGATTTCTGGCTATAACGCAAGATCCAGAAACACTGTATTTGAGACCCCAACTTGGTTGGGCTGTAGTGGATGAAGATCAAAAGGAATACAGTGTACCGCATCGATTCTGAATACGGCAAAGATATCAATGAAAATTGCTTTGTATTATAATTTTTAATAGTTGAACATTATACAAATTGAATTGCATTATTGCTGTATCATATTTCACAATAAGAGCTTCATTAAGAATATCATTGATATATTATATCATTTCCTTTGGACAGTGTATGCTAAGCAAATGAAATAATGTGGAAGTAAAGCTTATATTATGTCAAAAAAGATCACCCACGTACACTTGGCTTTGAACACTACCATAGACAGTTTTTCAGGGTTCGTGTTATAGTGAATTTGACCTTCCCTGTTCTTGATACCCCAGTAAAAATTCTAGTAGTGTCGGCATCAAAAAAGTTTGAATCGCTGGGTGAATATGGCATCCCCCAATATTGAATATTCGGTCATTCTGATTCAAATTTATTCTTTCACTATTGGACCAGGTGCTTTTTGTTTTATTGTGTTGTTCTCTCACTTTTTGTTTCTTATCCTGTCATTTAATTTTCCGTATCTGTGTATGTATGTATTTATACAGGATTCTTCTTCACACCAGTCATAATATTATTGTGCTGTAGACATCTCCGTTGAGATAATTTGAACTTTGCACTTTCACACATCGATCCAAGAGTGATTACATCATAGTTATACAGTCATAGCCGGTAAAGATGGGCGGAAGGCACAGCTTGGAGGGAGTGCCTTTCCCTGTTTCCGATGTGGAGAAAAGTACTAAGCCGTGGATAAAATCAAGTCAGATTAATTTGAAAGAAAAACTCGGACGTGATCCTGAGTCATTTGCTGTGTCTTCGAACGGAAATGTAGATCTGATATTTTCCGGTCAGGCTAATTCCTTCCAAACGGCTGTGGAGGCCGCCTTCAACAGTCATTATCCTCTAGTGCTGAGTCCCGACATGATATGGCTATGCATCATCCAGGGACTATCTTTCCACATCAACGCTAACGCTGAACAGCTAAGAAAGCATTTCGTGTCTCATGAAGGGAAAGCCACTATTTCCGTCCGTAGAGACGACTTCGTGAAGGGATCGCAAAACCCGTGGGAAGAGGTCTTCCCGGAATTCACGGGTCAGATCAAGAACTACATTGGATCCGAGAGTCACGACTGTATCCTCCCGAAATTTTCCACAACTGGTCCCGTCGAGAAGGCAGTCTGCGAGATCGTCCTAATGGAGTCCATGAAATCGTACTTTGAATATGAATGTTATACATCCTGTGGCATCCCTGAGATCACCCTTGAAGGGACTACATCCGACTGGCAACTGATTCGCGACAATGCTGCTAAACTAGCCAAGTACGACCTCGAGTGGTGGATCCCTCACTTGCTACCTGTATTGGATCAATTTGTGGCTGCCAGTTCTGGAAACGTCAACAAGAAATTCTGGTCAGATGTGTACAAAATCAATAGTGCATCCGGAGGTCCTTACGTCACTGGTTGGATTCTCAAGCTCTTTCCATATATTGGAGCAAATGGGACAGAGAGAAATCGTTGGCTGAAGAAATCTGTAGATCTGGGCTGGTTTGGAGGACTCACAAGTGATAAATTTCCATCTGGTTTGTCCAAAGCTCCATTTGTGTGGCATTACTTCGACCAGGAGTTTAACATGTCTTTCGTGGGTGGATTTCTGGCTGTAACGCAAGATCCAGAAACACTGTATTTGAGACCCCAACTTGGCTGGGCTGTAGTGGATGAAGATCAAAAGGAATACAGTGTACCGCATAGATTCTGAATACAGTAAAGATATATCAATGTAAATCACTCTTTCTATTTTTAATAGTTGAACATTATACAAATTGAATTGCATTATTACTGTATTAGATTTTACAATAAGAGCGTCATTAAGAATATCATTGATGTATTATATCATTTTCTTTGGACAATGTATGCTAAGCAATTGAAATAAGATGAAAGTAAAGCCTATATAATCAGAAAAAAGAATCACACGTGCACTTGGCATCGAACACTACCACAGACAGCTTTTCAGGGCCAGTGTCAAGGTGAATATGACCTCCCCTGTTTTTGGTACCCCCAGTAAAACTTCTAACAATATCGGCATCAACATAATATGCATGTACACGTGTATATGCATGCACATATGCACACAGACGCCTAAAACTTATTTACATGATGGTATTACAATGCAATAATTATTAGCCTAAGGATATTACCTACAATTAATCACACTTGTGCAGTAACAAGACTCAGCCCTCACTTTAGTGTCTTCTATATCTTCATACTTTAGACTCGTGCAATTTTCCATGTGTTCTTGAACAGTAGAAAAGGCTTTCTTCTTCTGCCACTCGTTCACATCAGGGTCTCTCCATCCAAAGAACAACCCAACAGGAAGGACAAAGAGTAGAACAATGACTAAAAGAAAGAATCCAAAAGCAAATTCGCTGAGACAGCTTGATCTACACTAGGACTAGAATCTTCCATTCAAGCACAGATACAAGTTACTTATAAGAAACTAGCGAAATACAACAACTTTGTTTGATAACTGATTCTGAATGAAACTCCCAAAATACACCACTTGCTCACGGCGTCGACTTGTAGTTTTGATGACGGTGGTCACACAGATGCCAAACCCTTGTTTGAAGTGATTTTGATGTCATTTCGTATTTGCCGCAACATGGGAGTAGCATCAAAGCCCATTCACCTCTTCTGGCTCTCTATCGAATCATTATATTACTATTATCATTAACAGGCCTGTACACAGGGGGTCCCAGGGGATATTCGACTGAACCCTCCTTTGTGTCTATTGAAATGAAAAAAAAATACTATTGTCCAAGTGCCACCATTGTCTAGGGCACAAATTTATGTTCCAAATTTCACAGTAATTCAATCTGATGCTGAGTCGATATTAGTGAACTCTGTGCATATACGTATGTTTGTGACATGACTAGACATTTGCTGCATGTTGTGCTTAATTGATATTAAACCTTCAATGATGACCTGTATAATTGTGATGGCATGTATGTATGTTGACAGAGAGATATGAACTGGACTAAAAATGTACCCCCCGCCTTTCACAAAGCCTGTATACGGGCCTGATTAATACTATAAACCTATTGTAGGTTCTAGGGACCCAGTATAATATATATGCATGCATGGGAGAAAAATGCTAATCACCTTCTTGCGTACGTAGCTCATGTAAGGGAGAGGAGGTGTGTCAACCTAATATTGTTATCCAATCTAGTTGGGGAGGTGAACTAAGTCTTACTTATGAAAGAATCTCTATCAGATTCTCCATTTATGGCCCGTATTATCCTAGCTAATTTCATGGGTACTTATTATTTTTATGTATGCATTAGAGTATAGGGGGAAAACGACAAGCACCTTCTTGCATTGCTGATGGGAGAAGAGCTTGTTAACCTGATACATTTGTCAGACCTAGCTGTGGACATCAACTAACTCAGTGAAACAATCTTGATCTCTGCACGTGGCCAATTGCAAAACTTGAACCCTACCTTCTTTTGGAGCTGCTTTATATAAATAATGTAGCATTCTAGCTATCTGAACAGTTTGAATATCTGGTTGAAACTTGATGAATTGGTTTCTTGTGAGCCATTTTGTGGAGCTAGGAATGGATGCTATAGTCCATTCCAGCAAAATTACTGAACAGCAGAAAAATTATAGTGAATACATATGCATGTGTGAAGTTTGTACAGTTTAAGTATGAATTCCAAACTTTCAAACAAAATCAACTTGCTCTGCAATTATTTTCGGGACAAGTTTCCGTTTTGCAGCCAACAAAGGCAAAACTATACAATTCTTTAGTTTCTTGAAATCAGACGGTTTCAGAGGAAATATCCAGTTGATGTAGGGCAGTGTAGCAAGGAGAAAGAGTGCACACGTATCATACACCACTTTGTAGATATTGGGGTTCTCTTGAGGCATAGAACACTTCACATGTCCACTCTGTCTTGCTTGAAGCTGACAGTTGGGGTATTCTGCTAATCTGTGAACATAGGCATACTGATTTCCAAAGTTCTGGCTGAATCTGGTGAGAAGTACTGCCCCGAGGATGATGAATGCAATGGCTAAAAACAGAACCTTTCGCTCAGCTGTGCCAACTACATTTGTGTGGGAGGGGGATAGGCTCCTTCTATCTCTTTCAACCTTGGAGTTGAAAGTCTATGTAGAGAAGAAACCAGACCCATAAAACACAAACACATAAAATGCCAATAACTTATGTGATTTAATATTATGATACAATCCGAGCCATAATTATCCATTTGAATCTTCACAAAGCTTGAGCATTTCAATCCACTATTATTAGTAACCACATAATATCTTCATGTCAAGAGGTGAAAATTTCTGCTCTTTGTAACAATAAATTGCCGAAAAGTATACACACCATAATTAGATTAAGTGTATTTTGATCAGGCTATGTGCATACTTACTTTTCTGAGTTCTCTGAACAGGAACAATAATATCACAGTTCCCAAACCAACAAGAACAGTGAGAGGAAGTGCGATGGAGAAGAACAGGACATCCATGTTTCTTGGGAAGCAAACCATGACTGGGAACCGAGCTGTGAAGTAGCCAACATGTACCAGCGTCAATACTGGTCCTATACTGGCTAGGAAAATGGCTGCAAGGACAGTTGCGATGTGGATCTGTTTTGACTTCTTTTGTAGTTTTTTCCCAAAGAAGGGGAACTTGACAAGGACACCAATGTACAGTATGTGTACCATCCAGTATATGAAAGTGCTGACCAAAGTAAACTGAAACACAACACCTATAGTGCATAAATAGTATTGAAAATTGTTAATGATGTCATATTTGGACGGGAATAAAAAGATTCAGTTTGATATACGTTATACGTATAATACTGTATAGCGGGAAAGTTTTGTGGACTAAAAGTTTCGCGAATTTCGCGAAGAAACTGGTATTTGCGAAGGATTTATTCATGAACACTCAATGATGCATAATCATCTGACAATCAATTAACTCGATGGGCGTTATGAACGCGAAACTTTTTCTCGCAAAATTTAGGTGGATTCGCGAAAGTTTTGTCCCGTGAAACTTTTTGTCCATATGGTATGTGCATGGCACACACTAAACCCGAGTCTCATATACACTACAGCACAGTAAGTTTCAACTGATATAGATAGTATTGAAAATTATAAAATCTTATATTATTATTATATATGATAATATTATTAGAAATATGTATATAGAATAATGTAATATAATATCACAATTTATAGAAGATACATGTAAGTATACACTAATATCATATATTATATACACTGAGTCTCATAGACACAACAGGTACAGCACAGTATGTTTCAACTGGACTAACCAGAAAATGAACAGAATGGAGTTGGGTCACTATACATGCTACGAATGGCATCATCATGACTACAGAACAATAGTCGCTGAGTGCCAGCTTGTGGAATCAAAACTGTTATTGCTAAACAAAAGAAACAGTAAGAAATTTATAAATAGAGCTAGAGTCAATATGATTGATATAGCATGTTATACATAATGTGTACCAGAAATAAAGTCAAACATACACAAACATGCACAAATACACACATACACACATGCAAACAAATGCACATGTCATGTATGCATGCATGCAGGTATATATGCAAGTACAAGCAAACATGTGTCACACACAAACACACATACACAGTGTCACACACACACACACACATACACACACACACACACACACACACACACACACACACACACACACCTATAGCCATTTCATGGATAGTCTCATACAAAATCAAAACACTAGGAAAGGTCAATCTGATGATGGAAATAACAAATCATAAATTATAGTTCACACCAACACAAAGAAAAGCCCTAACAACTCCTTGAACCAAATATGGAAATTTAGGGCAGTCAACTTAAGAAAATTGCATTATTGCTATTTGAAGTGTGTGTTTTTGGCCCTCATGATGGCGTGTTTGTGCTCATGTATGTGATAATATATTCTAAATGATTTATTATGAATTAACAAAATTAACAATAGATTTGATATACAAATGTACAGGAATGGTGAAGGCCAAGGTGACTCACGTACATTTCATCCCTTCGGATCAGGGCGAGGACAATGAACACAATCCCACCGAGAATAGCAACAACACACACTGTAAGGTGGATACCTCGTGCAAAGGATCTGTCATTGTTAGTGGGTGATAGTGATTCAATAGTGAGTGATTCACTATTGAAACTACTGCACTTTGGGACACACACTCCACACATGTCCATGTACTGAGATGTACACTCTGTAGATCCATTCCCACTGTCATTTACAGAGGAGTAGCTGTGGGTGGATTGTCCTGACATCTTGCTGCCGCTGGTAGTGAAGGTTCCTTGTTTGTCATGTAAATAATGAAGAAGTTTACCAATTGCTGTATCGTCGCTTATACATCTAACGGGCAAGGTCATATTTGACCAATTCCAATTTATTCCAAATTTGTCAATGTTTACTGTCTTTGTTGTACCAGTGTCACCTCTGCTCAGAAAGAAGTGGTTCAGTCTTTGGCAGAACAAATATGCACAAGCAGATTGGTTACAAATGCTGTCATTTTGTCCTACCAGTGAGTCAGTTTGTATGTTGAAGAATAATGACCCTTTGGTAGATTGTTGGCTAATGTGTACCAGTCGTGTCTCGTTGATGGCAATAGTCACTGGAGGAGATTCCAGTTTCTCATCACTGAAGTTTTGACAGTCACTCCACACATTGTTCCACAACAGAGAAATGGATACCTGACAGTGAGAGAGGCTATTACTATTAGTTATAGTACACACTACAAACCAGAGTACTCACTTCAGAATTGGTATACTTGTCATTCGTGTGACTGGTACAATTTTCTATGTGCTCTAGAACTGTAGAAAAGGCTTTCTCTTTCTGCCACTCGTTCACATCAGGGTCTCTCCATCCATAGAACAACCCAACAGGAAGGACAAAGAGTAGAACAATGACTGAGAGAAAGAATCCAAAAGCAACTTCACTGAGACAGCTTGATCTACACACCGGGGTAGGACTGGAGTCTTTCATTATGTACAGATGTAAGTTCACTAACAAAGATTTTGAAGATAAGAACAAGATCTTGAACTTAAAAGATACAAATAGTTCACTAACTAGTCTTCCTCACAAAACTGAAATGAGGCTCTTTATAGGATTGCATTTGTCTCACATGTCCCCCATATTTGTAGCGATTTACATGTTATCCTATATTTCCCATATAGCTATATAACATGGTAATTTTCTGTTTATCTTGAAAGGAAAAATATAAGCTTCCATATGTTAATAATAGAACATTCTCATTTTCTGTTTCATGCAGATAAGTTGCATTCACGGATATCACATACACTATTGAAATTGTAAGACAAAATAGTTAGTACTGTTGTGCATAATAACTATGTATATGCCAAATATAATATGGCCACTAGACACCCAGGGTGTATTAATAGAAATTTAATCCAAATAATAAATGCCATAAGTATATAATATACAAACTATAAACTACAGGTAGCAGATCTGGGAGTTCGGTTATAATGTTAACTCATGCACGATAATTTGTCTGGGTCCCTAGCTTATAGAGTATATAACTGATCAATTTCTGGACATTTATGTACCTTTGTGAATGCCGAGGCCAGGGACTTGCAACAAGTACTATTTTGTGAATCTTCTTTATGTCATGCACTGTGCATGTTTCATTAAATATCTTCTAACATGTGTTCGTTATCAGAACTACCGACTAGTAAACCATCATCATACGGCCATCATGATAGCTGAATGAGCATGCAGTATACATGGTGGCCGAAATATAAATATTCAAAATTTGATTGGATGACTATTGAGAAAATATATATACATATACATGCTCCATTTTTACTCATGCTTGAGATGACATACAATCAACGGTGATCAACGAACATGGTTGAACGAGACTGTTGCCACACGATATTTCTACCAGACCTATACATCTGTGGATGCAAACTAAATTATGAAATAATCCCCATCTTTGTAATCCCATTTTTTCAAGATGGTGCTAAGTGGCCAAATTCTGGTCCTAGCACCACATGCACTCAATGTATTGGAGGGAATAGGAGAAGGCTAAGCATCATCTTACATAACTCATGGGGAGTAGGCGTGTCAACCTGATATTTTAGCCAAACCTAGCTGTGGATGTAAACTATTTATTCATTCATTGATTTTTATTTATCCATTTTTCTGCAATTTAATCATGATCACTTGATCAAATTTATTCTTTCAATATTGGTGTTGTTTGCTTTAATGTCTTGTTCTTCCACTTTTGGTTTGAAATTCTTATATTTATTCATTTATTTACGTATGTATGTATTTACAGGATTCCCCTTTATACTAGCTATATTGTGCTGTGAAGATCTCCCGTTGAAATATAAATAAATTAGATAACTAATCTGATTCTGATGGGAATAATTTGAACTTTGAACTTTAACGTATCGATTCAGTAAGAGTGACGTACAGTATTTCCGTCATAGCCGACAAGAATGGCCGAAAGACATACTTCGAAGAAAGTGACTTTCCCTGTTTCCGATGTGGAGAAATGTACTGAGCCCTGGATAAAATCAAGCCAGATTAATTTGAAAGAAAAACTCGGACGTGATCCTCAGTCATTTGCTGTGTCTTCGAACGGAAATGTAGATCTGATATTTTCCGGTCAGGGTAATTCCTTCCAAACGGCTCTGAACGTCGCCTTCAACAGTCATTATCCTCTCGTGCTGAGTCCCGACATGATATGGCTATGTATCATCCAGGGACTATCTTTCCACATCAACGCTAACGCCGACCAGCTAAGAAAGCATTTCGTGTCTCATGAAGGGAAAGCCACTATTTCCGTCCGTAGAGACGACTTCGTGAAGGGATCGCAAAACCCGTGGGAAGAGGTCTTCCCGGAATTCACGGATCAGATCAAGAACTACATTGGATCCGAGAGTCACGACTGTATCCTCCCCAAATTTTCCACAACTGGTCCCGTCGAGAAGGCAGTCTGCGAGATCGTCCTAATGGAGTCCATGCAGTCGTACTTTGGATTTAGAGTGAGTACAAAGTGTGGCATTCCTGAGATCACCCTTGAAGGGACTACATCCGACTGGCAACTGATTCGCGACAATGCTGCTAAACTAGCCAAGTACGACCTCGAGTGGTGGATCCCTCACTTGCTACCTGTATTGGATCAATTTGTGGCTGCCAGTTCTGGTAACGTCAACAAGAAGTTCTGGTCAGATTTGTACAAAATCAATAGTGCATCCGGAGGTCCTTATGTCACTGGTTGGATTCTCAAGTTGTTTCCATATATTGTAGCGAATGGAACAGCAAGAAATCCATGGCTGGAGAAATCCGTAGATCTGGGCTGTTTTGGAGGACTCACAAGTGATAGCTTTCCATCTGGTTTGTCCAAAGCTCCATTTGTGTGGTATTACGGCCAAGAGGAGTTTAACATGTCCTTCTTCGGTGGATTTCTGGCTGTAACGCAAGATCCAGAAACACTGTATTTGAGACCCCAACTTGGTTGGGCTGTAGTGGATGAAGATTAAAGGAATACAGTGTATCGTATAGATTCTGGATACAGCAAACGATGATTAAATTAATTTAACTAAATTAAATTAATTAAATTAATTAATGAAAATTACTTTGTATTATTCGATTATTATAGTTGAGCATTATAGCAAATTGAATATTGCATTATTGCTGTATCAGATTTCACAATAAGAGCTTCATCATTGATACATCATTTTCTTTGACAATGCATGTTAAGCAATTTGAATGAAGTGGAAGTAAAGCCTATAATAGTTTGAAAACAATACTATAAATCAGCCACTTACAATTATTGTCGTACACAAATTAACCATAGACAGCTTTTCAGGGCTGATGTCTAGAGGTATCAGCAACTCCGAGTTCAAATTAGTGGGTCAATATATAGCTTTATCTATAATATATATATATATATATATATATTATATTATATATATATACTATATGGAAGGGGAAGAGGGGTTCTTGGAGTGTATGGGGTGGAATGGTCATGGTTCGCTGGGAGAAATCTTCGCAGATTTGTCACTTCGTTGGGTGAAAGAGATGTTGGAGGGTTGTGCATGGAGGAAGCTCCAGGAAGAGTGGAGAGAGGGCTGCAGCAGATCACAGAAGTTAAGATATTGGAAGTTTTAGTAGGAGATATAGCTTTTGCAGAGTGGAAGATAGTGTCTTCAATTCTGCATTCATTTTGCAGAATATAGTATGATCAAGTATGTATAATATGTATGTTGAAGGAGCAGTTAGAGTGCAAAGCAAAGATCAGAGGAAGCTGATGGGGGAATTGAGATGTGGATGTGCAAAGCTGGAAGTGGAAATGGGAGGTGGAGAGGAGAAGCGAGAGAAGATAGGATCTGTTTGCTATGTAAGAAAGATATGGGAGATGAGAGGCATTTTTCCTCACATCCTGTGAGGCCCTACAAGATGAGAGATTTGATCTAGAGCAGCTAATGAAGAATGAGGACGACAACTTTGAATTGTGATGAAAATCTTACACGAGAAGTCGATTGCTAGGATGGTTATGTGCATGTGGAATAGAAGAGTTGAACTGTTATGAATTGTTCTATTTATTGATTGTTGTATGTGCTATCAGTGTTGGGGTCGTTACTTTTGAAAAGTAATCACACTACTTATTACATATTACTTTTCATTTATGTAATTCGTTACAGTTACATATTACTTAATATCAAATGTAACTAGTAATAATATTACATATTACATTCACATACATAATGATACATAATATTTCCACCCAAAGAACTATAGTTTTCGTATACATGTCGCCCATCTTTCCGTGTACCCTTGCTAACTCGTGTTTGTTGAAATCATGTGGTTGATTGCACAATTTATTGAGTCACTCTCGGTCAGTACATAAGCTAGGAAATCATAGCTAGTGGGCGAGAGGGTCAGTTTACAGCTATTTAATGTATGTTTCTTGTTAAAATAAGCCTTTTGTTTTGTTTATTACTATATTTATAGCCAATATCAGTATTGGGTGCAAATGAAGTAGCGTGTTACTTTTCAGATGTAATATACTATTCGTTACAAGACAGGTATTTCGTTATATTACTTGATTACCAGTAGTGTAATAATATTACGTAACTAAATACCAGAGTAATGTGTTACCCACAACACTGGTGCTATTTTGGGAGTTTCCCTACATTAGCACAATAATAATAATAGTAATATAGTATATACTTATACTTCAATAATTAAAGCATACAATTTGAAAAATTATATAAAAGTCACCCATGGCCATTTGGTGTTGAATCCAATCATGGACAGCTTTACAGGGACTTTCCACAGAAACTGCACACATGCATATTATATATTACGAGTCCGAATTACCCGCCCTACGGGCGTATTCGTCCGTAACGTGTCATAAAAACGGTGCCTTTCAAGTACGGGGATAGTACGGTTTCGTTCGCATTCTAGAAGAAAGGTCTAAAACAAAATGCCCACCCCCTTAGTATACTTCATGGGTGCCGCTGAGAAGGATTGGGGAGTCTGACGTCGATCGCATGCGAACTGAAGGAGTTCGCGCGAACAAACAAACAAGCAAACAAACAAACAGAGACCCCGTATATTATAGTAAGATACATACTTGATCATACTATATTCTGCAAAATGAATGGAGAATTGAAGACACTAGTACTAGTACCACTCTATATACAGTGAATACCCATTAACCTACTGCAATTTGTTTTCAAAGAATTCGAATAATAATATTATTCATGGTGAATCATAACGAGTTTGGCTCAATAACTGGATATTCATTGGTACTTGTATATATAATAATACATTATATATTAATATTGGTACTGGGAAAAATTATTATTATTGCATGCACATGTGCACGTGCTGGATTATAAATCTGAGGGTTTGGCGGATAAAGCCATGATGGTATATATAATTATAGATTAACAAGAATTCATTGTGGCTGGAAGACCAGTTGTGAGACCTGGCTTTCCGGCTGACCTGTTTGAGACTGTAGCCTAGCTCTCGTATAAAAATTATTAAGAATTTATACTATGTAACATTTTCAAATCAATAGATTTGATAAAAAGATAATACATACATGTACAGATGTCTATATTTTTTTTTTTTACACAATGACATACATGAGGTGAATGTATGTATGTCACAAAACTACGTGCATGTACAGGTACACAACATTACTATAAATAATAATTATTATAATAATGGCAGCAATATTATAATTATTGATATTTTTGGTACTACCAAATGGTCTGTACTTGTAGATGGAATGTTTGCACAATGGTTTTCCTGTATTCATGCACGGTTTTGGCATAGTTGATGAGCTGGGAAGCACTTTGAGCCACTGAATCTGTTTTGCAGCGAAACTTGAACGTTTTCATCTGACTTAATTCTTTAGAAACTTGAACAGAGAGTACAATGATGGGGGCTGAGGATCAGGGGAGAGAGAAAGAAACTGGACATGTATGTAGATCACGTAGGGATGATATTGTGTGAATTCCGATCCAAGGTGATCCAAGATCCGATGCACACACACACAAACACACACACACAACACACACACACACACACACACACACACACACACACACACAACCACACACACACACACACACACACACACACACACACACACAACCACACACACACACACACACACACACACACACACACACACACACACACACACACACACACACACACACACAAATACACATTAATTCTCAAAGAGAGATGACACAAGGATGAATATTACCTTTATCGCCCTTGTCTCCTTTGGATGTCGTATGTCTACAGTGGTGCAACAATTCTAGGTCTATTTTGGCTTCCACGTCATCCAGGGAGGGAGGTGTCTGCTTGAAGAAGTACACATAGTTACTGGAAATCAAAGTACGCATACCATCATCAGAAATAGGCTCATAAGCAACAAGCCTGCCAGAGAAAAGAGTAAACAGAATGACTGCGTGTACATACAGTACGTACATTGTGTGTGTGTGTGCGTGCGTGCGTGCGTGCATGCGTGCGTGTGCGTGCGTGTGTGTGTGTGTGCATGCGTACATAAGTGTGTGTGTATGCCATGTGTGCAAGTTTTCACATTTCGTCCTCTGTGTCTTCTTTCAAGTGCCTGAGATACATCTGGGCTCTAGCCATCTGAGCTTGATAGGGGACCAAGGCCCCAGAAGGGTCTACACAACATCGTTTCAGTCTGAGACGCTCAGGACGGACCCTGGATATACGACTTGTTGTTTCCCTCAAGGCAGCAGACGTGTTGGAAGCAAAGTCAAGAATACCAGCCACAGGCTTCGTGATGGTACCGGCCACACCTCTCCCCAAACCTGTGAAAAATCCCTACATATGAACAAAGTAGACAAAGTCCCCACATTTAAGCAAATATTTCTAAAGTATTCCAACATAGAAAATCCCCATGTACACATGCATAACATGACAACTAAAGATACAGCACTATACCTTATATTGTCATAAAGGTAAAATAGTAAGTCAATACTGAAGGATTATGTACAAGACTATTACATGTATATGAATAACACTGAATTAATGCATAAAATATAAAAAGTAACAAAATGTGAGTTGTGAATGTGTGCGAGATGGATCTAGTTCAATAATAAACAATTTTATGTAAAAGATAAGGGTATGTACTGTATGCATGTTGAGGAAGGACCATGCTATTGAAATATCTGTTTCAAACAACTTCCACACACACAGCACACCTTGTGGTAATGTTCAACTTACTCCGATCCCTTCATTCACTATGCCGTAGTATGGTTGTGTCACCATTGACGTGAGACCTCCAAATATCCCACTGCTCAGACCTATCAGACCAGCACTGAGGTGGTCGGAACTGGTCTGACAGGTATTGGAGATCTGCTCTCGTTCATCTTGATAGTTGGTGTCGAAGGAGGCTTGTCCCAAGACATAGGAAGCGGAACCAGTAATCTGGAACGGGAATGACAAACACTTGGTAGTGTCAAAGATCTGAACAAGTTACAGGTATACTGTAGGCATACATACACAGGTAGTCTGAAGGGAAACATTTCCTGTGGATTCAAAAGGCAAATTGATCCACCTTCATGAAACTAGTGATAGTGTGCAATGTCCACTGAACAAACAAAGTGAAACATTACGACTGCAATCGTACCACAAGGTCAAAACATGTCTTATTGCCATAGAATAGGTTTAAAGTTAGTTAACTGGTAACAATCGTACTCCTCGAACAGTAGTCCTTTGAAGTGAGTTTTAACTACTACATTTTATATGTACACTCAACAGTAGCAAACCTTCGATGTGGAGTCAAATATTCCATGAGAAACATCTCTGAAGAGGCCGAGAACATCTGGCGTCTGCGAGAACATTCCCGATATTCCAGACGCGATGTCTGTCAACAGTCCAGTTGGATTACCGAGGATGTCCACTGATCCGACTATTTTAATTGACTGATCCTTGATAGCCTACAGAATGTGTAACATAAAAATAATGATATTGAGAATTATACTGCTACTTCAGATACATCACAGCATTTACATGTAATTCATTATATTTATGTACATGTCCTATGGTGTATATACTACTGTATGCACTTCAACAGTGTATGACGTACATGTGTATAATTACAACCAAATTCATACAGAAAGTACTTTAATTCACATTGGAATGTTAAAATCCATTCATCTTCAAAGATATTATTATGTTACTTATTGAGAATTGAATGATATTGTAACAGTTCATGTACATGATAAAATACACAATATCATACTCATTGCATGTACATTATGTACATGTAGTGTGCATACCTGCTTATAGTGACTAGCGATGGATTCTAAGATGACCTGACTTGTTCCAGACAGGTGATGCTGGCTGTACTTTTCTACATGGGGGTATGTGACATGAATGAAATGATCACATCACAATCGAATGGTTACAAACAGAATGGGTACTTCACAAGTAGAATGGGTACTTCACAAGTAGAATGGATACTTCACAAGTGGGATAAGTACTTCACAAGTAGAATGGGTACATCACAAGTGGAATGGATACTTCACAAGTAGAATGGTTATATACATCAAAAATAGAATGAATATACATCACAACCAGAATTTATAAGTGCTCTAATTTGTAAAGTCTCATAATTTCATACCATACTGTGTATGCTATCACATCCACACCACATACTGACGGCATAATATGTATGGCACATATTATTTAGGTATGTATATATGCACATTAAAACTGAACATTGGCATGTACTTCTGTGTGCTTCAAATTGTACATACAAACATAAGCTCATCTCCTTCTCACACAGTGCAGCATAACCAAATAATAATGTTATGATGTGCTGGACACACTCACCAATGGCAATTGGAGCCTCAAAAGTCACTGTGGTAATGCCTAGTGAATGCTTGATGGCCCTCAAATCGGGAGGTAGGTTAGAGGTGGTGTGGAGAGAGAGTTTAACAACACCTGTTACCAGGTTGATGGACTCCAACTGAAGCTGTCTGCTTCCTCCTATCACAGGAGCAGCTATTCTGTAAGAAATAATTGTGTAAATACAGTGTAACCTGTAACCTGTAACCTGTAACCTGTAACCACCTCTACACAGAGACCACCTCAACTATATGAGGATTATCTCTACAAGAAGTAACAGGATGACACTAGAAATACCTTTAACCTACGAGGGGACCTCTCTACTACAAACCTCTGAAATGTGGAAAACTCTATAATAAGGTTACCATTCTGTGTCCAGTGTAGTACTGTAGTGTATTAAGTGAGCTCTGAATTGAAGAAACCTCTGTAATAAGGGCTAAAATTATGGTCCCAAAGTGTCCTTAATAGAGAGGTCCCACTGTATATGCAATGTATGAATTGTTTTATTGAATCACAACCAAATAAAACCACATTGTGACGGGGAATGCACTTAGCGTGTGTGGCACCTGATATAATAATTAACACATGTTATGAGAAGAGCACAATAATGTCAACATACTATGGGATAGCTCATAACAATCAACAATATTCACCTCCTTGTGAGCATTGAAAAGGCTTCCTTCCCTTCACTGTCATCCATAGTTTGCCCTGTATTGGTCAGACCCTCCTCCACCCACTGGATCACACGAAACAGCAGTCTTTCTTCCACCATAGCTGTCAGATCATTCACATGTACATCAAAGTGCTGTATAAGGAGAGAGAAACATTTACCTTCAGACCACTCACACACAATGCTCCTACAGAAGTATATTTGTTCAATGCACAATACAGTGGAACCTCTCTTTTAAAAACCTCTGAATAGCAGAAACCTTTGTAGTAAGGACCCCATTCTGTGTCCCATTGTAGTACTGTAGTGTATTAAATGACCTCTGAATTGAGGACACCTCTGTAATAAGGGCTAAAATCAAGGTCCCAAAGTGTCCTTAATATAGAGAGGTTCCACTGTATACATAGGAGTGTGTTATGTGCTAAATGTAAAATTAGATATTTACACCCAATTTCCTACCTTTATCACTGTGGTTCCTGGTAGATGGTGTCTGACATGTTCTACAGAAGCACAAATGACTGATAAACTTTTCTCAGTTTCTTCTTCCTCTTCGTTTGGTGTGGGATAGAGAACAATGGGAAAGTTGGTGCTTACAAGTTGATTGTCAACCTGTGAAGCAAGAAGCAAGTCAGTGATGATAGTAACAGTGACAGGTTGTTGACTAGTACGTGTGTGTGCGTGTGTGTGTGTGTGTGTGAGTGTGTGTATGTGTGTGTGTGTTGTGTGTGTGTGTGTGTGTGTGTGTGTGTGTGTGTGTGTGTGTGTGTGTGTGTGTGCGTGCATGCATGCATTCGTGTGTGTGACCATCTATATTTACCTGAACATGTTCAACTTCCAAATTGAGCTTCTGTGTTGTTGAGCTAATGCTCACATCCACACTCACACCACCCAAAGTAGCAAACAGCAGTTCTTCCGGGAAAGAGTTTATCACCGATATTCCAATACCCTTAACTAAACCAAGGGATACCTGGGAATCGACAATAGGAAACATGTGTGAGAGAGATGGTGGACAAAGTGGTTTCCTAATGGTGAATATATCACTAATAGGGTTAGGGAGAATTTAACACACACACACACACACACACACACACACACACACACACACACACACACACACACACACACACACACACTTCAATGTCAAGTTCATTTCCTTCCACTTCTTCTCCATCATAGTTAGTAACAACAGACGATTGAGGAGTAGCTTTGATGGGGCCTTCTTGAGTGTAAGCAACAGGAGACATCCAAAGCTCTTTTGGAGCAAGATGGGTGAACTGTACATAGCAAGAATAGGAGTATAAAGGTAGGAGACCCACATACTTCAATCACAAGTACAGTACAATAGAAGAGGTAAATAGTGATGTCAGTGCTAGTCAATGTATTATACAAAAACTAAACAAACGCAAATCTGTACCCAGAAGCTCACTTCAGACTCAAAATCCCCCTTGTTAAACCCTCTATCATACAATGTACTATCATTGAAAGGTGTTCGCTTGGTGTGTTCAAATATATGGATTACAATTTCAATGCCCAAGGTCATATTAAAAAGGGCACTTACGTACACACACGTCATGGTTCACAACGCGTAAATATTATTCAGGTTACACTATAAGACAAACAGTCATGCCGATCATACATAAATGATCAAACATAAGTTCTGTTTTCTAACCTGTTTATTGGCATCTGAAATTCTTAGCACTCGAGTAGGACCATCGGATATCAACCTACATGCAAGAAACAGTACTGAGTAGAACCTGCAACACAGTCTACCTCTACATAGAGACCACCTCTACATAGAGACCACCTCTACATAGAGACCACCTCTACATAGAGACCACCTCTACAAAGAGACCACCTCTACACAGAGACCACCTCTACACAGAGACCACCTCTACACAGAGACCACCTCTACACAGAGACCACCTCTACATAGAGACCACCTTTACATAGAGACCACCTCTACACAGAGACCACTTCTACATAGAGACCACCTCCAAAAAGAGACCACCTCTACACAGAGACCACCTGTTACATATGTAAAGTCTACCTCTACATAGAGACCACCTCTACATAGAGACCACCTCTACAAAGAGACCACCTCTACACAGAAACCACCTCTACACAGAGACCACCTCTACACAGAGACCACCTCTACACAGAGACCACCTCTGCATAGAGACCACCTTTACATAGAGACCACCTCTACAAAGAGACCACCTCTACACAGAGACCACCTTTACATAGAGACCACCTCTACAAAGAGACCACCTCTACACAGAGACCACCTCTACATCACTGCACATACGTACATACCTCACTGACAAAGCACCTGATCCTGGAGTATGCTTCATGGCTCTGATTCTCTGTAGATCCAGTGACGACGATTCCTTTGACACAAATCCAAGGACCACATCCGAACCTACGTAACATACAAATAAGTTGTGAACATGGTGATGTTGATGGTAATGGTGATAGTGATGGTGATGGTGAGAGTGATGGTGATGGTGATGACTTCATGTAGATGTCACTGGAGACAATGATGAATCTGCAACAATCTGATATCGGTGATGATGATGATGACAATGAACTCTTCACAGTAATCCCCAACATATAAAGATACCTTCTCTAAATGACTGGTAGTTTCTTTTGGTCTGGACACAGAGGTGAGGAGATTCCCGCAAAACCAGTAGGTCTTCTCTGAAAGTCCATGTTTGAGTGGCCTTTCTTGAGTTCTGAGTACGCCTACTCAAAACGAGAGGGACATACTCTCCCGGCTTTCTAGGAATATCACCAATTATATCAAGGACCATCTCCTGTTTGTTCAGTTCTGAGGAGACAATATGGACCAGTTGTCCCTCGGCTGTCATTCTCCACAGCTGTGATACCTCCTCTGGATTCTACACAGGCAGACATAACAATTCACACGAATTTACATATGCCTGAAGCTATTTCGAGGAATCGAGGAATCTATGCAAGTAACCTGAAGTACATACAGTATGACATTGCACTGTACATACGTATACAACAGATGAAGGCAACCTTTTAAGTCAATCGGAGATTGGAGATTTCTATTACTGTTATACAGATTGGATGGACTATTCCAAAATAGTCCAACAGATGCACAAACATGTAAAGATCAACAGTTGGAGACAGTTTCTCACTTTTTTTCGGAAAATCACGGCTCTCCCTTGAGGTACATCGAGGACAAGTTCATTATTAGCCACAGGGTGTCTGGTGGTGACACTGGAAGAGGTAGCTGATATTTGTAGCTGTTGTAGCTGCTGCCTGCAGTGACAATGAATTACGAGGTGTGGAAAGATTCCAAGCAAAATTGCATAATAATTGTGTACATTAAGGCCAGGGGGAATTACACTCACAATGTGTTCACCACACCCACACAGTCACACCCACCTACCCACACACCCACCCACCCACACACACACACACACACACACACACACACACACACACACACACACACACATGCACACACACACACACACACACACACACACACACACACACACACACACACACACACACACACACACACACACACACACAGATAATATCCATCCTACCCTCTACACATAAATACTCCAAGATGTAGTGATACACAGTGTGCATAATACTCACTTTGATGTGAATGTCGCAGGAGCACCGATGTAGATGTGATTCTCATAGTAGAGGTGTCCCAGAGTCCCAAAGGTGTTGGGCTTGAAGACAGTATCATCTTCTTCTGAATCAGTTCTCACTCCAACGATTTTCACAGAAAACCTCTCTTCTCCAACAGGTTCATCCCAGGCATAGTGAACTACAGCAGGTTGGACATGTGCATGAGATATGACAGTTGATGGAACCAATGTGCAATGTATGACTCTCTTCAACTACATTCATTTACTGTACTTCATAGGTGCACTTCAAAGGAACTGTTTCCTGGTGTAATACAAAAATTGGCTGTCAAACAACTTCACAAACTTATTTAATTTGTAATTTGTCTCGAATTGAAAAGGCTTGTACACATACGTATGCACTAGTACTTACTGCTTTGGCCAGGGTTTAGTAAGTACTGGCAGTTCTCGTTGTAAACTTTGGATTGGTGACACAGCACCTTGACCTGCAGGAAGTGAAGTTCATCATTGGGTAATAGGAGCAGGAAGTTGTACTTCTTCAGGAAGTGAGAAACATTCAGAAATTAACAAGAAACAGGAAGTAACATGGAAAGTGCATATAACTAACTGTACAATAATATAGTCATACATGATATGGACAAAGTCATTGTAGCATCATACATAGACAGGTACACATTATGTAGTAAGTATATTCAGCCAATAGACTATAGTATACATTGCATACAATCTATGTGATTTGATTGAGCACAGTACTGCAGCATACGGATTGTATGGGTGTTCCTCTGGATGTTCAATTGTAATTATTTTTGCAGTACATTCACGTACTTGTGAGAAGTTTTCCAGTCTGAAGGGAAGTGGGGAGTTGACTGCTTCTCCAAAAATCACATAAGATGTTGCATCCTTGTTGATTATCTCCACGCGCAGAAAGGTGGAGCGGCCATAGCCACTCCTGCAGGTGAGGAACAAATATGGTAACATGTACGTATGTGTGTGTGTGTGTGTGTGCGTGCGTGCGTGCGTGTGCGTGCGTGCCTGCGTGTGTGCATGTGTGTGCACGTGCACTAGCATATGGTACCTCAAGTTCAAGCAGATACAGCCGTTGACTAAACTGAATCCACCCGACCACTGACAGTCAGGGATGTCCTTTATCCTTTAGTTTAGAGAAAGAAAGGGAAAATTAGTGAACAAACGTCCTGTAAGCTGTAGCACCCTCCCACTGGCTGCCTTGTCTCAATGTTGGAATGGGTCTCAATGGTTTGATAATGGATTGCGACAGGATTGAATGGTTTGATAAGTAGATGGTTTAGTTTATGCGTTGATGAGTGGATTGATGGATGGATGAGTGAATCAGATTCTATAGTACTCAACTATATCAACTGCAATCACACAATATATTCACAGGGTACCACAGTACCTGACACACAGCAGTTGATCCTGATCGAAACGAGGCCAGTGGAAGGTGACGATGGCACCAGGCTTTGCTGTTATGACACGACCCTTCTCTCTTGAAGCACTCTATGGATTAGGAGGGCGGGATCACATAAATGAGAAGAGAACTACACACAAAGGAACTATGTTTACATATCTACATATGTATGTATTGTATACATATGTAACAACTCAAGTATAAAACACGTGTGGGCGGATGAAAGGCTAAAGTGTGTACTAGAATGTATGTATTCTTCTGTACATACAGACATACGTATATGGAAATGTTGATGCGTGTACAGTAAGCTGGTACATACATACGTATGTGATCCCACAAAGATGAAAGATGCTAAACTGTGTACTGTTATAGTTATTCACAATTTCTACTCACATCTTTGAAAGTTTGGAATCTCTGAAGAAAGGAAAGTTCATAATTAGTTCTGTTCTCCAACTTGTAGCACGGAACAAAGGTAACAATTCTGGTCAGCCTCATGTTACCATGGCAGTGATAAATATTCATTCCAATCTGATATTCTCTGATGTTGGAGTGTAAAATAATAGAGACATAGAGAATTACGCAGAAGCAAATGCAATGGATTATATCCACAAGGCAATACAATACAGTCAAATATCACACACGCACGCACGCACGCATGCAGGCAGGCACGCACGCACGCACGCACGCACGCACACACACACACACACACACCTATCTGGTCTTTCATCCAAGCTCCTCCAGAACACTCTCTGTAGTCCCGGACCTCTCTTCATACTAAAACTGCTGGACCACTTTGGCTTGCCGATTGAATGAGTCTCACTTCCAAGTCGAATTGAACAGAGATCTCCTTGAATGATGTCCGAGAAAGAAAAGAGAAGAGGCTGGCGGTTGGTGGCCTTCTCGTGGTCCTCGAACTGATTAGCAAAGGCAGTTGAACTTTTATCCTGTCTCACCACAAGAGGCAGACCAGTGTCGTTGACCAGCCAGAAGGGACAGGCTATGAGAACCTGAAAAGATGCATGAGAGTGGAGGAAACAAGACCTCGGTACCTGTACAAGTATGTATTGAACCTAAAGGGGTCTATAAGTACATAAGTACGAAATATACTAAGTCTTCAATACCTGTACAAATATGCACTTCTACCTCGATACCTGTACAAGTATGTACTGAACCTAAAGAGGCGTACAAGTACGTATGTACGAACTATACCTCAATACCTGTACAAGTACGTATGTACGAACTATACCTCAATACCTGTACAAGTACAGTGAACCTTAATCCTGTACAAGTGTATATATTGCACAAGCATTTCCTGTACTCCAATACCTGTACATGTGTGCACTGTACCACTATGTACTGCAGGTACTGCACCTCGATAGCCTGTTTTCCCTTTGCAACACACTCCACAGTCAGCACTAGAGGCCTCTTCATCACGTCATACACTGTCAACTTCTGCAGTATCCCCACACTGGAGAGGGACACCTTGCAGGTATCAGACTCAGGGTAATCCTCAAGAGTGATCAGGAACTCCAATGTCTTAGTGGGCATGTGCTGCAACAGCAGAGAAAGGTTTACAGTAAGTGGCGTCAGGTGGGGAAAGACTGAAGTGTGTACAGGGCATAGTGAGAGTGTTGAAGCTTGTGTATGACCTCAAAGGACTGCATATGTAAGGTGTGACATACATGCAATATGTAGTAACACACATGCATGCACACACACACACACACACACACACACACACACACACACACACACACACACACACACACACACACACACACACACACACTGCACACACACACACACACACACACACACACACACACACACACACACACACACACACACACACACACACACACACACACACACACACACACACACACACACACACACAAACTGTCAACAACTCACATTGTACAAAGACTGCTTTTCGCCTTTTCTGATAATTCTGACTTTGTCCGTGTAGTTTCGATAGAACTGGATGTCGTAGGGCAGGAGATTCACCATGGTGACAGGGGGATACAATATGACTGTGTGAGCAGGTAGGGGAGGAGGGGCAGCATCAGGTGGATAGCCCTCTCGAACAACACAGGAACAAAATCTGGAGAGAGGGAGAGAGGTTCCATAGCGAACACGTAAGAAAGATGGTCTTTATGAGAATGTGGTCTCGGATAGATGTGGAGCTCACAGGAAGGGGTGCCCTCCTCCGATGTTGTCGCAGACTCCAATGTCCCCGGACATCTGACCGGATTCTGTCACCTTCCTCCACTCAAGAGGGTCTTTACTGAACCGGACTCCCCAGTTCTGAGGTCGGACAGAAATGGATCCATCCAGCATGTTAATGGGTATAGCAGCATGTCCTCCTGGAGCTACAGGACCCAGCTCAACACCTACAGTATGCAGATGAAGGATATGTGATGTAGATACAGTACAGTATGTAGCCTATAGTCCAACTTTCTTAGTGGGTACAATGAAGGGTACACCAAATATGTACTTGCTATTAAGATACCCGCTATCAGTAATGGTTGATGTAGGAGTATGCACTAACCAGGAGTAAGGATTAACCAGGAGTGTGTATTAACCAGGAGTGTGTACTAATCAGGAATATGTACTAACCAGGAGTATGTACTAACCAGGAGTATGTACTAACCAGGAGTATGTACTAACCAGGAGTATGTACTAACCAGGAGTGTGTACTAACCTGGAATATGTATTAACCAGGAGTATGTATTAACCAGGAGTGTGTATTAACCAGGAATATGCACTACCCTGGGGTGTGTACTAACCTGAAATGCGATTTTATTGCTTATATGAACTCACTGTTACTCTTTTTCTGGAAGGACTTGAGATCCACTGAACTTGGTAGCTTGTCTTCGAACTTGATCTTAATCTCAAGGGGTATCTCCAGCAGGTTGTGAAGCACCAGGGAGGACCTGATGTTGATGATCTTCTGTGCATTGTTAAGGGACACTGCAAACACCAATCTCATCGGTTGGGCCATTGGAGGTTCCTTGTATGCAAGGATGGATTGAGACTGAGCACATCAAACTATGCATAGTACATAAGTAACAATGTACATGATATGATCGAACATTATCTACACTGTTAGGGTATATTGTCGTACAGTAGAAACTGGTCAAGACAAGCACCTTTAAGGCAAACTGCTTAACACAAAATTTAACCATTTTTAAGTACCATTTGGACTGCTGCAGTATGTAGTGTACATATAGCAAGGAAATTCTTATATCAACATCTGATAACAAGCTGACTTCGTAGGCAGTTTATAGTAACTTGTTTGAAGTAACTATTTGTTCAGACATCACCACAAGCTACCCAAAACATGGGGAATCGTGTACATTGATGTTTGGGGAGGATTACACTACCACAAAGTACACATACTGTACAAGTGGGTTATCATTACATACCTCATCACCATTGTAGTTCTCAGGATAGATCTCTCTGAAGACCACACCCACTTTGTCCACTGATACGGGGAATGTTATTCTCTTCCATCCTGCAACTTGAACTAGGATCTGGTGCACTGTCAAGTCATTAGTCTGTAGTGTGTGTGTGTGTGTGTGTGTGTGTGTGTGTGTGTGTGTGTGTGTGTGTGTGTGCGTGTGTGTGTATATGAGTGTGTGTGTGTGTGTGTGTGTGTGTGTGTGTGTGTGTGTGTGTGTGTGTGTGTGTGTGTGTGTGTGTGTGTGCGTACATGTGTGTGTGCGTGTGTGTGTGTGTGTGTGTGTGTGTGTGTGTGTGTGTGTGTGTGTGTGCGTGTGTGTGTATATGAGTGTGTGTGTGTGTGTGTGTGTGTGTGTGTGTGTGTGTGTGTGTGTGTGTGTGTGTGTGTGTGTGTGTGTGCGCGTACATGTGTGTGCGTGTGTGTGTGCGTACATGTGTGTGCGTGTGTGTGTGCATGCATGTGTGTGCGTGTGTGTACATGTGTGTTAGTATTTGTGTGTGTGAGTGTGCATGTACATGTGTATTGATAAAAAGAATATTGCAAATTTAAAGTCACAAGTCAGTTAATTCCGATTTCTTTAGCACGTTATCTTTGAAACATATTATGTATATTCTTGACAATTGAGGTAGGCCACATTCCTAAGCCTACCAAACATACACATAGAATTCTATTGTAGGCTACACTAACCCTGCGCTGTCGTACTGCCGTTTTGCTCTTTTTGAAATCAAATGCCACTTCACCACCATTGGGGACCTCTTTCCACTCAGACGTATCATCTAATGATGTCACCAGAAGGGACTGTCCCTTGGCATTCCCGGGTGAACTGAGGTACGATGAGACAGTCACTGCAACACTTGGAAGTGATGTCATCATAGCGAACGACAGGGGAAGTCCCGTGTTATTCTTTAGCAGGTATGGAACAAAAGGTTCACGCTTGTTCTGCTGACTCAGGTGACTCACAGAATGCAGCAAAGCCAGACCTTTTTCAACGTTTCCCATTCCAGATTGTTGTAAACTGGAAGAACCATATTGGGACCCTTTTTCATTCTGGTTCCCAAACAAATCTTGAGACCAGCCATGATGGGTGATCTTTAAAAGCTGTATCAAAGAGCTGGTCACATTTAGAAGTAACTGATGTCTTGCTGCAGAGAATAGAACAGATATGAGATCACATGGTATGTAGATGACAGTACATGCAGAATGCTGGATCAAAACGGGACCCTTTCGGCTCTCTGGGGAGTGTTGATTAGCAAGGGCTAGTCACACATTTCAGGTTCAAACAAGTGAAGAACTGTTATCAAAACTGGGACCTGATCCAATGTTGAAGCCTTACAAGTCTAATTCAACTGTTTACAAACATTACAAGTTATTTCCAGCTGTTTTCAATGAGCTATCCTATGTTTTCATGTTGACAGGATACTAACAGCTGGACAATACCCAAAAGTATAAATCCTATTTTATGAGGTTGAGACCAGATCGTTTCATCTCCCCCCCCCCCTATTCCCTCTCGTCCAGCCGAAACATTCACACTTACAGTGAATCTTGACCTCCAGCCTGTCCTTGCACACATTCCTGTCAATGTCAGTGTGGAAGTTGTTCTGTTTGCTCCAGTTGATCTTGAATCTGAGAAAAGAAAAAATACATGAAAAAGATGTAACTGAACACATCACTGTTGAATAATAATCTTATTTCATGCTTGGAAATAACTGTTATCAAGTTTGTTGTAACAATGCAACTGTGTTGATGGTCTGGCACAACAGGTTATTGATTGTGGGCCAACTAGTTGAATTGTAAGAATGTAAAAAAAAATGTAAAAAGGCAAAAAATGGAGCTGCTGGGTATCGATCCCAGTACCTCTCGCATGCTAAGCGAGCGCTCTACCATCTGAGCTACAGCCCCACAACCTGAGGGTACACTAGGCTAGTTGCCATTTATCACAAATCTCCTTCTGGAAACCACATCATGGACTATCCCTGTTATAGTGCTCTTGTTAAATGTCTAGTACTATTAATCCAAGAATAATACACATCACATGAATGCCTATATCACTCTTTTATCAAGTGGCACATATGAATACATTGTATGAATTGTACCAGACAGAAACATCATTTGTCAAATTTGGCTCAAACACCAAAACTTCACATTGCAGAAGTATATATAATTTACAATACAATTTTCACAAATACTGACTAAAAAAACTGTAACGTCTTTGTAGTACATTATTGCAACTTCATATGAAGTCTTTCACACAGTATACATAATATATATGTGTTATTTATGGAATTTTAATCTCATATGTATACAATTTAGCCTAAGGGCAACAATTTGACTAGGTTGAGCTACAAGTAAAAAAAAAAGAAAAATGGAGCTACTGGGTATCGATCCCAGTACCTCTCGCATGCTAAGCGAGCGCTCTACCATCTGAGCTACAGCCCCACAACACAAGTCAATGCCCAGATAATGGTCATTTATCCCAAATCCCCTTCTGGGCATCCCATTATGTATCCTATATAGATATAGTACTTTCATCAAACACCTAGTATTCAATAATTAGAACGGTACACATTGAATGCTTTACATAACCCTTCCATAATAAGTTACATATATAAATTCTCCCATGGGTGAAAATATCATTGGTCACATTAGGCTAAAACACCAAGCCCTTATTATCATTACCCAGAACACAAACAAATTATTTTAATACAATAAAAATTAGTGGATACAAAACTAATATCTATATACCCATAATATTATTGCCAGGGTTTGCGGCAATGTATGCAGTCTAAAATGTATATTTCATGTCATATACGTATGTACGTACATCTTATGTTTAAGTAGGAAAAAAAATACAAAATATGGAGCTGCTGGGTATCGATCCCAGTACCTCTCGCATGCTAAGCGAGCGCTCTACCATCTGAGCTACAGCCCCACAACACATGTGCACTTCTAGATAGTGCTAATATATTACAATTCCTGTTTGGGCACCAAACTACCTATCCTCATGGTACGTATATCAATGCGTTATCTTCTGCTATCAACAACCCAACAAGTATTGTACATGTAACCTTTACCGTGTACGCCACGAGTTACCCCTTTCAAATCCATTTACATTCCACATGCAATGACAAACTTGTCACACCCTTGTACATGGCCGATTATGACAAGGTTGTATTTAAGATTGTGATTAAAGAGGTATTCCAGGTCTGTGAGGTACAAGGTTGCACACAGTTGTACAAGGTTTCGTAAAGTTGCGTCCAACCTTGTACATCTCTGTGTACGGCCTTGTACATCCTAGTGTACAACCTTGTACATCCTTATGTACGACCTTGTACATCCTAGCGTACAACCTTGTACAACTTTATACACAACTAACATACGACTTGTGTACAACCTTGCCATTCTAGTCTAGATACGTATGTAGGTTTTAATTTAAACACTATGTGCTGTATATTGCATATATAAATGGTTGGACCACACACTATATGTGGCATTGAAAAAGAAAAATAAGAACAAAAATATGGAGCTGCTGGGTATCGATCCCAGTACCTCTCGCATGCTAAGCGAGCACTCTACCATCTGAGCTACAGCCCCACAGCACAAGTGCATGCCAGACAATGGTCATTTATCCCACATCCCCTTATGTATCCTATATAGCTATAGTACTTTCATCAAACATCTAGTATCCATTAATTAGAATGGTACAAATTGAATGCTTATATAACTTCTATAATAAGTGGCATATAAAAATTCTCCCATGGGTGACAATATCATTTGTCACATTAGAATAAAACACCAAGCCCTTATTATCATTACCCAGAACACAAAAAAAATTATTTTAATACAATAAAAATTAGTGGATACAAAACTAATATCTATATACCCATAATATTATTGCCAGGGTTGGCGGCAATGTATGCAGACTAAAATGTATTTCATGCCATATACGTATGTACGTACATCTTATTATGTTTAAGTAGGAAAAAAAAACAAAATATGGAGCTGCTGGGTATCGATCCCAGTACCTCTCGCATGCTAAGCGAGCGCTCTACCATCTGAGCTACAGCCCCACAACACATGTGCACTTCTAGATAGTGCTAATTTATTACAATTCTGTTTGGGCACCAAACTACATATCCTCATGGTACGTATATCAATGCTTTATCTTCTGCTATCAACAACCCAACAAGTATTGTACATGTAACCTTTACCATGTACACCATGAGTTACCCCTTTCAAATTCATTTATATTCCACATGTAATGACAAACTTGTCACACCCTTGTACATGGCCGATTATGACAAGGTTGTACTTAAGATTGTGATTGGAGAGGTATTCCAGGTCTGTGAGGTACAAGGTTGTACACAGTTGTACAAGGTTTCCTCAAAGTTGTGTCCAACCTTCTACATCTTTGTGCACAACCTTGTACATCCTTGTGTACGACCTTGTATATCCTTGTGTACGACCTTGTACATCCTTGTGTACGGCCTTGTACATCCTTGTGTACAACATTGCACAACTTTATACACAACCGATGTACAACTTATGCACAACCTTGCCATTCTAGTCTAGATATGTAGGTTTTAATTAAGACACTATGTGCTGTATATTGCATATATAAATGGTTGGACCACATAATATATGTAGCATTGAAAAAGAAAAAAAAGAACAAAAATATGGAGCTGCTGGGTATCGATCCCAGTACCTCTCGCATGCTAAGCGAGCGCTCTACCATCTGAGCTACAGCCCCTCAACACAAGTGCATGTCCAGATAAAGGTAATTTATCCCAAATCCCCTTTCTGGACATCTCTTTACATATCCATCCCATTAGAATGATACACATCGAATGCTTTACATAACTCTTCCATAATAAGTGGCATATGAAAATTCTCCCATGGGTGAGAATATCATTTGTCATTCCAATTCATTTACATATATTCCACATGCAATGACAAACTTGTCACAGCCTTGTACATAGTCGATTATGACAAGGTTGTATTCAAGATTGTGATTGAAGAGGTATTCCAGGTCTGTGAGGTACAAGGTTGTACACAGTTGTACAAGGTTTCATAAAGTTGCGTCCAACCTTGTACATCTTTGTGTACAACATTGTACAACTTTATACACAATTTTGTACAACTTGTACAAATTGCACAATTATATACACAAACGACGTACAACTTGTACACAAACCTGCCATTCTAGTCTAGATATGTACGTTTTAATTTAAACACAATGTACTGTATAATGTATACAAATGGTTAGATCACACACTATACCGTATACCGGGAAATTTCTGTGGGACAAAATTTTCGCGGATGGTTCCTAAAATGCAATTTGTGGATACAATTTTCACAGATGCTGGCCACAGTCACATGATAGAACAACGAGAACGCCTAATTTGCGGATTTTATTTTCGCAGTTGTTAGGCCAAACACGAAATCCATGAAAATTTTATCCTGTGAAATTTCCCACTATATGGTATGTAGCATTGAAAAAGAAAAAAAAATGAAAAAAATATGGAGCTGCTGGGTATCGATCCCAGTACCTCTCGCATGCTAAGCGAGCGCTCTACCATCTGAGCTACAGCCCCAGACAACAAGTTACTTCTCAAGCCTAGTTTTTTTGAACAATCATGATGGATGCGACAAAAAGAATACAATATCGCATGACAATTTTACAGGTGGGTAAACACACACTGTGTACCTATCTACATTGGATTCACTATGGCGATTTACATGGGACAACAAAGGAACTTACCTGATCATTATTGATAACTGGCCAACATACAAACAACACATGAACACTTAGGAGTATGTATGTGTGTGTACACTGTATGAGAGGAATATTGTAGGGATGGAATTACGTTTACCATGGATGGGTCAGTTGCCACATTGCATGAAGCAGGAATGTAGCGATACTACCGCAATAAGCTTACGTATAACACACCCACAACACGCCTACAACACTCATGACACACCCATGCCACACCCAGACTAACCCCCAATCTTCTATCAATGGTTCCCACTGGGAGATGGTCCTGTTGAAGTACTCCCCACTCAGAACAGCCACGGCTGCCCCCTCGGGCTCCACTCGGAGGTAGCTCTCCGTCTGCACCTTGGTGAGGGCAAACTTGACCACGGGAACATTTTGATAGTGGCAGTCGTCGATGATGCACATGTCAATGGAGGAGAGGTCAACCTATGAATATCATTAGAATCAATGAATAAAAGTCACTAATTCTCAATTTATAATGGAATAAGAGTCAATCATTAAACAAAATGAATATTCCAATGTGCACTGTATATGTACGTAGATACAAATATATACACTGACAATCTGTATGAATGTCAGTGAGCTGCATGCATAAGGAAATTTACTTATGTTCTGGGAATTTATTTTTATGAAACTTTGCAACAAAAATGCATCAAACATATCGTGTACAAGCATATCTGTATCAATGAGAGTAAGACATAAGAAAGGCCACAAACACCAAGTCCACAATGTTCACATGGTACAGAGGTAGCTCAGGGCAGTATAATGACCAACTATATACAGTAGTATTACCCACAAATCTAATTCTTGTTACCAGAAATTCTAAAACAACTGCAACAAATCAAATGAAGCTCAGATATTGATTTGAGCAATTTGCCTGAATGAGTACCTACTGTATGTATTATTAAGTACATTCTTGAAATGGGCAGGAGCGAATTAACTCACCAAAATATTTCCAATTCTGAAAGGAGTGTCATCACTAGTGGGTTCCTGCTCATTGGACAATATCTCTGGGCTGGTCGGTCTGAGAGCAATACTACTGTTGGTACTAGTGGAGCGACTCATCTGCTGGTAGCCTGCAGTGAGGTGCACTTGAAGTAAACAACAGTACAGGATAAAGCGTAACAAACAGCAGTAAATAAAGAAATCAAGAGAAAAAAGGTCCATTATATATGTATATTATGTACAATACTCTCCACTTTGTGGTGGCCAGTAATATGATTTTTTTTCCACTGGTCACCATGGCATACTTGGGGTCCGTATAAAACATATTAGGACTAATGTACGTGTGTGTACACTGTTGTACAAAAAGCAACAGAATATAACGACACACACACACACACACACACACACACACACACACACACACACACACACACACACACACACACACACACACACACACATACACACACTCAGACACACACTTGCTCACTCACCGGAGTAGGAAGGATCTTTCTGCTCAACACTGCCCCTCATTCGCAAGAGAGACTGCACTATTCCTGCAAACATCTTCAGGTCACGATAAGAAAATTTCAGCCTGACATCAGGCAGCTGCAGCTGAGAGCATGGGAATAACACAAAAACAGAGATGAATAAGCAAACAACAGGCCGAGTTGTAACGAGTACATTTAATATTACTATACCAAAACTGAATGTGATTAAAAGATAGGCAGTCACAGAGAAGTACCGTATAGTGGGAAATTTTCATGGGACAAAATTTTCGTAGATTTTGTGGTTGGCCAGCATCTGCAAAAATTTATCTGCGAATTAGGCATTCTCATTGTTCTATCACATGACTGTGGCCAGTATGTGCAAAATTTTATCTGCGAATTATCATTTTTGGAGCTATCCGTGAAAATTGTGTCCTGCGAAAATTTCCCGCTATACAGTATGACAAATTGATAGGAATTGAGGTGTTACCTGTAGGAAGTATGCATCAACTGTTGTCTCCTTGGAAGAGGATTCTTTGTCTGAAGATGATCGTCTGTGGAACCTGATGTTTCTATACTCCTGCGGGTGCTTTATCTCCAGGTCGGCATTGATTGGTTCGAGGATTGACAGAGCTGTTCCTTCTTCATTGACGAGGGAACA
>OZ026557.1:3726465-3743965 GCA_964020155.1 Chondrilla cf. caribensis | reverse complement strand
TATTTCTAATCAGATTATCGCTAGTACCACAAGCAAATCAATTATGCATACATACTGTATACTGTACAAATTAATACATACTTATACAGTGTACTGTGTATATGTATACTACACACTCACAGGATCCACTGGGTCCTTGATGACTGTGTTTGGTGTCTCAAATTGCTCAATGGGCTCTCCTAGGTTCTTGTCCAGTAGACCCTTTATCAGTTCAAGCTGCTGTTTGTCCAATAGAACCTGTGTTTTCTGGAGCACACCATCCACCAGAAGATCGGGAACTGGAATGGGTGGGAAATAGGATTGGAAACTGAAACTATAAATGGATTTGGCAACACTGGATCTATTATTTGGTATAATATGTATACAGTGAGTCTCATTATGGGGAATCTCATGAAAAAGGTAGGAAATTAATTCAATCAATTAATGTATTGACAGGACCAATTATCTATTAAAGATGTGATAGAGACCTACAGAATGCTTTCTACTAACTATACTCCAATGTACATGGCAGTTCACTCACCACTACGAGAGAAGTTTTCATGGAGATTTCTCTCAACAAACAGGTCCAGAGCTGACTTCTCCTTCAACACATTTCCAGGCTGTAGAATCATGTGACACTCGTGTGACAACAATATGTGGGCACACAGACAAAACACACACACACACACACACACACACACACACACACACACACACACACACAGAAGATATTTATAGCACATGTACGTATATGTATGCAGTATGTATGTGTATCATATTGAACATTACTGCACATATACTGAAGGGTATGTGGACCCTTCTAAAACAAATCCACCACTTCACTCCTCTCACCTCTCTGACAATTCTGAAGCTTTTTTGTCCATCAGACATCTTGAAGGGCACTCTCCTGGCTGTGAACACGTCGACATCCATGAGCTTGACCTCAATGCAGTCCAGCAAGCAGGGACCTTGAGACCACTCCAACCAAGGGGGGACGGTACCACTGGTACCTTCTACACTGGTGGGGACCTTGCTCTCACTCCTACTTGTAGTTTGAGAGAAAGTAGTTGAGATGCCACCGGTGGGGGTTAGAGAGTGTGGCACCTTTGGCGCCACTGGAGAGGGAACCTCATTAGGTTCCGTCTTCTCTTCCTTGTGCCTGTGAGTGAAGGTCCCCTCTTCTCCATCAAACTTGAACTGGTTTCTAACTGTGAAGTGTCCAATGTCCCCTACAATGAGATAGGGATCCTCAGCATGACGGGGTATCAACAGGTAGGCCTCTTCGGCATCCACCTTGAGCTGGATTCGAGGCTTCCTCTTCGGTCCTTCATACATCTGTGGAAGGAGGTCAAATACCACAGTGAAGGATATCTCTAGGGACCACAGTAATGAAAAACTATGTTCATTTTTTGATGTAATCTTTGGTGTTTTGGTAGATGTACTGAGGGTGACACTTATAGCAGGAGACCACCGTTTCATGAACCATAGGGGTGGTCCCAAAGATAAGGATCTTCCGTAGTATTCACACCAGCACAAGCAACTACCCTACAGACCACACACATACACGTGATGCACACAGCCACTCACCAAGGTTCCCCTGGCTAGCTCCTTCATCCTCTGGAAGGCATCTATGAGCTGTGGAAAGTGCATACAAAATGCCAAGGCCTCCTTGAGAAATCTCATGGTGTGGATGTAGCGCAGTGATCCCAGTTCCACGTCAACACTGAATTCAAACGGCCGTTCCAAGTTCGGATCCGGTTTGCCATACTTGAAGATTTTGAACTTCAGCGCCTGCTGTCCAGTGGTTGCAAACCTCTCACGATAGTAGTGTCCCTTCTCCGTCAGGTCAACCACCGAGATCAGTTCCAATCCACCCACTGCGTCCACATTACCCTTTTCCACCTTGAGGTCTACATTCAGCCCAGATACCGTCCCCTTAGCCAGGGGGTACTTGGCCTTGTTGAAGGTAACATCAAGAGACTGAAAGTGGACAAAAAACTTCATCTTTCTCTTGGTCTCATCTCCCCATACATTGATGCTGGTTGGATCGGACAAGTCGCCCTCAGCAGTTGAGGAATCACCAATGTGAACATTTGGTGTGGAGGTACTCGGCTGTAGAGAGGACTTTGGCTTCACTGCGTTCTTGGAACTAAGAGAATAAAACATCTCTGTGTTAGTGTCCATCATATTCTGTATGAAGACACTATTTTCCATTGACCTTTTCCCAGCATACAAGGGTGAAGGTGAAATGGGAGAGGTTAGATCCGGGGATGTCATTCTGGGTGTGGCATTGGTGGGCGTGTCTCTCGGAGTGGGTGAAGGGGAGGGCGGAGGCGTGGGCGTGCCGATGCCAAGAAAATCCAGAAGAAGGACCCACGTTTGAAGGTTGATAGTGATACTAGCAGCACTGAACTCAGCCTCAACACTAATAGATGCCTGCATGTGGGGACAAGTAAATTCATCATCATTATAAAGTTACACCTCTTTACAACATCACCCTTGGTAGTGCTCCCATACACTAGTATACAGTCAGACCTCTTCACAACATCACCCTTGGTAGTGCTCCCATACACTAGTATACAGTCAGACCTCTTCACAACATCACCCTTGGTAGTGCTCCCATACACTAGTATACAGTCACACCTCTGAACAATAGTACTTTTTACAAAGTCAGTCTCTTTATAACAACATGTCTTGTGGGCACAGATGTATTCACATATACAGTAATTGTACTGGTTGCAACTGCACAGAGAGTGAGGAGCTAAGGGTGATGCTTTAAAGTGGTTTGATTGTATACAGTATGTGTATGGAAGTGCACGACAGTGCATAGCACATGACCATAGTTGCGGAAAGGGGTCATTGGGTGAGTTGACAAGTTACTACGCACCCTACCAAGACAACACACACATTCAGTGCAATCCACCAAATAATCGTTTTTCCCAGGCATAGTCACAAAGTTTATTGCTATACTGTACACACACCACATGATTAGTATGCATGTACGGTACAAAGGAACCTGTGTATAAAGACTACTCAAGGGAACACTAGAAGTGACTTGTGTAGCATGATTGTACAGTGGACCCTGCTTCTAAGGACCACACAAAGAAAGGTGTGTACGTAGTGGAATGTGTGTATGTACTTTGCAGTATTGTTCTTACATGCACATACATACGTGCGTAGGTAGTATGTCGTTTACCTACATATCATACCATGTTCTGACTCTACAGTGTGAAGGACTCACCGATTCATGCTTACTGACAAAATCTGGTGACTTCTCATCCACCAAGTGTCCAGTGATAGAGATGAAGAGATCCAAACTGTCCAGACGATTCAGCGAAGTTGGTTCTGGAGGCATTTCACTTCCGAGTTCATCCTCGACAGTCGTCTTCTTCCGGCTAAAGGCTCTCAGAGGGGATTCCATGGAAGAACCTTTCTTAGGAGAAGAGGATGCAGAAGGCTTGGCATAGAAAGATGGCGTAAAAGAGGGAGGGGACACAATGCCAGACACACCCCTCATAGAGGCCTTCCTCAGAGATGGAGGCAGTAGAGATGCATTTGGAAGCAATTTGGTGGACGTCAGGAAAATGTAGCGATACTTTGACTCCTCTGACTGCAACAGATCTTCAATAACAAAGCTACCAAGTTGGAGATCAAAGTCGGTGACGAAGGGTACATGCTTGGAGGCTTGGACAGCAAAATCTTTCATGACTACGAACACAAACTTTGTGTTCTTCCCTTTTGTTTCCTGCGACAATTCCAAAGAAATCTTTGGCAGAAGAAAACTAGCAGAAAAAGAAGGAATGATGTCATTTGGAACCAAATCAACCTCCTCCCTTGACAGGTTATCGTGATGAGAAGGGTCCAACTTCGTTTCTTCCCTTTTGGCAGCTGCTGTTCCAGGGGTAGTGCTGGTGAGGTGTTTTAGGGTTGACTTGATCTGCTCAAACACATTCTTTGACATCTTGAGACTGACCTGGTCAGCCACCTTCCCTGCCATGATGAAGTCGTACTCCGGGGGGACAGCCGTCTTGAGCCCATCACTCAGTACATCCGTGTCTGTGTCCTGCCATCCATCAGCATCATCTTCAGAGTTGAGACTGTTACGAAGTTTCAGTCCATTCAAGCCCCTTTTCACTGAAAGGGAAATGCTCAATTTGTTCACAATTTTGAAGCATCGTTGTCTGGTTGAAGTACAGCGAAGTTCTTGAGTGGGATTGTAGTCCACAAGGTCGAATCCGCTCACAGCCTGCATGACAACATCTGCTATGTCCACCGTAATGTCTTCGTACATTGTAGAACCAACGCCCCCCCTATCCAACACTTCGCACAAGTGGTTCCGAATAGAGATCTTCCCGAGATGAATGATAAGGTTCTCATCACTGGAGGAGGACTTTGGCATGATCACAACGGGAGTGGCAACATCAACCTTGAATTCTAGCCGAGATGATGGTAAACTGTCATCTCCTTCATCTTCGGTCTCCATTTGGTCAACTCTGGAGGTTACCATGGAGACTTCGTCCATCTGGTTCAATGTTACTTGACGGACAATGCCTTTAGCCACACCCACAGCCGCACCTCTCAGTGACTGGGTGATGCTGTCCATTGAGAGTTGAAAATCGGAGACAAGGTTTTGGATTTCCCGCACAAAATTGAGTGTGTGGGTGTAACGCACTGAAGCCACTTTAACGAATACACTGTCAGTGGTTGATTGCTGTAGTGATCCTGGTTTTCGTGAGAATGTTATGAGAACAGCTTCATCTTCTCGGTCTATGGGCGTGTCAGACACACCCTCACGAGTCTCAGTGACATCGGGGGATACTGCCTCGGAATGTTCATTAACTGCAGTCAAATACACAATAATATGTAATACAGCATATACATAGTAAATATAAGTATGGCAATACATTTTACATATTATAGACAGTACATACGTATTATACATACTGACTATATAGCAGCTACATACATGCAGACTGGTATGTATGTACGTATGTACAGTCTAATACATGCAATATAGTATACACAGCAAACTCAGGTTTATCCAAACTTTAGCTATCCAAACGCTTGGCTTATATGACCACCTCAATAATAGCTATCTGCCATTGTGAATATTTCCTGACAATGGTCACTTCCATTCCTGATGATGCAGGTATGTGTTGGCAATACATTCTACTGTACATACTATCCTACGTATATGATGTACTATGCGCTGGTTTGCCAAAAACAACATTGTTGTACTGCTGTGTTCCCGATATGCCTTCATTGTCAGTGTGTATAATTTGGTTTCACTTATCCAGCCTTGTCACATTCCCATTTGGGCTGGATAAGTGAGGGTCCACTGTACCATAAAACATACACACTGATACACATATACAGACTAGGAAGCACATGCTACTGACCAGAACATGCCTATACTCTAGTACACACATACTGTAACATCTAGTACACATATACTCTAGTAAACACATACTGTAGAGACTAATATACACCTACACTACTATACACATACACCAGTACACATGTACACTAAATACAAGTACACCAGTACACATACACTAGACACATGTACACAAGCACATACGTACCTGATAGATTGCCCACTTTACAAATGACAGGGTGCTTCTTCCCAGAGAGTGTGCAGTCGATTATCTCCACTCCGCTCAACCTGGCAGTCACTTTAGCTCCATCATCCACTTCTGCCTCCACTCTCAGGTGACTAGCAGCAATGGTGCCGACCACACAGCACAGCTCCGGGCTGCCCTTGGAGGTCACCAAAGGGACAGGACTGGGGATTCCCCTAATGAGGCAAACATTCAACCTTCCAAAGTGGAAGCGTCCCTGTACACGGTAGTCAGCCAAGCCCTAAATCAGGAGATGAGATAGCACCTTAGAACAAGAAATACGCCCTACAGGGAATTCTCGTTAATCCAACACTGTCTTATCTACAAACTTTTTAATCTACCACAATTTTCCAGTACCAATATAATAGACAATTACTAATTAATATGCAGTTAATCTGCCAGAATCACTAGTCCATCATATTATTTTTGGAAAATGAATTGTGGCAGAATAACGAGAATTCACTATAATAATTATGTAAGGGTGAAACAAACATACACAATGACACATACAGATGTACATGTACATTTGGCCTATGGAAACAAGCACATGAACACACATGTATTAGCTCAAACAAACAGGGATGTATACCCATATGGAGGTAGTACAGAGTTCGTAGTGACCGTGAAGGTACAGAATTTTATGTACATACACACATGCATACTTCTAATACACAAGTATGTATGTGTCCACACACAAGCAAACAAGCATACATAAAGGCAAACAAACACAACACACGTTTGCAGACTCACTTGTACTTTTTCTCTTGTTTTGCTGGCTGTAAGCTGACTGTTCCCGGACCTTGTGGAAGCAGGCCTCGCGGCTGGTGTTGGTGACACACGCTTGACAAATGCAATGATTTCAGCAACTGTGTCACTGTTAGCTACAGAACAGAGAGGAAACAGGATAGACAGAATGGAACTATGCCCACATAAATACGAACACAAAACACAAAACACATGTAAATGTACAAACACACAAATAGAAACAAACACAAATAATATATTATATCAGCGCACAAGGCATGAACACACACACACCACACCACACACACACACACACACACACACACACACACACACACACACACACACATGCACACACACACACACACACACACACACACACACACACACACACACACACACACACACACACACACACACACACACACACAACACAACACAAACATACACACACTCACCCATAATGTCTATTCCTTCACAATTGATATCCACCTTCCGGAGCAGCGCACCGTCAACATCACCATACTGGGGATGTTCTGGGGAGTGGACCTCCAACTGGGATAGCTCCATCACCAACATACGACCACTATCAGTAGAATCATCGAGAAAGATAGAATTTCTGAGTGTTTCCTTTTCAGTTTCGCTCTTGGTGGTATTAGTCGAGACAAGAGTCTTACACGAATCCAATAAACTGCTCTCGGGACTGAAGGGTAGGAGAAGGTGCCCACTGGAACAGGCAAGCAGCTCGTAGTGAGGCCCGAACTTCTGGATGCAGTCGACAATGGCCAGGTCCCCGATGACGAACTTTCCCTTGAAGTCATACGGGCGTTTCACGACACCAGCTCTCACATCAGCTATGGACAGCTTCAATGCCTCCCGACCTGAAAGCAGGAAAACAAAACTGTTCAATTTCCATGTTAAACCGAGCCTAAACCACTGTTTCATCGAATTGGAGTATTGCATCTTTCTATCATCAACACGTGGACTAATTCAAGTTAAGAAAATCATGAGGCTACCCCCTACTTGAATTACTTAGGCATCTCTTTCAGGCTTAGAAGAGCCTTTGCTGAAGTTATTACATTCATTGAAGCCATTTGTTGTGGTCGAATTCTCGTCAATTTCTAATTCTCTGCAGGCAGCCCCTAAAAATTAATAAGGAGGTCACCCACTTAGGGTCAATGACACCTATATATGGAGAGCTTTACAGGGACTTTCAATAGAAACTGTGTAGTGGGCCATTCCGTGAATGCAGAAGACACCATTCTAGCTGAGAGACCAGTCACGAGTCCCAAAGCTCCCCCTATGGTTCTTTGTAGAGAGCATTGAGACTGACCACCAGGAAGTGAATTCTTTTCATACCTATATGATATCCTTATGTACTGTGAGTATATATTGCCCATAAGCATTGTATGCAATATATGTACATAGTATCATAGATTAGGTAGTATCCATCCAATCCACAGTAGTGTACATTTTATATATGCACACATTCTTCTGCATACAATGTACACTGTAACTATACACTGCCTATAAGCACTGTGTGCAATGTACAGTATACATGTTCGTGTGTACTTTATGTACATATACATTTTCGGTATACGTACATTCTTAGACCCCACATATGTGTGCTACGCTCACACTACACTGACCTCTGCTATTCACACTCAGCATGACCTTTCCTATCGTGAACTGCATGTCGAAAAAGATTGAAGTGGCAAACATGAGCTCCAGCTCTGTTGGTCCCTTCCCATGGTCATCCGGGTGGATGGACCTTGTTAACAAACGCTTCTGTTTGGATAACTTGTCATGTTCTGAAGTCTTCGACTTTTTCGGCGGTGGAGAATCGTCATCGTCTTCGCTGTCGCGTTCCATCTCAGCAATGCTCTGGTAAGCACTCGTGTACATGGTGTCGTCTTCACTGTGGAGATGATCATCTATGATGGGGAGATGTGGGATGAAAGGTGCAGTGGACGGTGATCATATGAATGTGTATGTGCAGACATGCATGAAGAGGTATGACGTAGGGCAGTAGTGATGCATTTTGTTCTGAAATAGTCTGCCCAATTCTAAGAAAACATGCGCGCACATACATACACAAACACACACACACACACACACACACACACACACACACACACACACACACACACACACACACACATACACACATACACACATATACACACACACACACACACACACACACACACACACACACACACACACACACATACACACACACACACACACACACACACACACACACACACACACACACACACACATACACACACATACACACACATACACACACATACACACACACACACACACACACACACACACACACACACACAGACACACACACACACACACACACACACACACACACACACACACACACACACAGACACACACACACACACACACACACACACACACACACACACACACAGACACACACACACACACACACACACACACACACACACACACACACACACACACACACACAGACACACACACACACACACACACACACACACACACACACACACACACACACACACACACACACACACACACACACACACACACACACACACACACACACACACACACACACACACACACACACACACACCAGATAGCCTCTTGTCAGAGTCATTCTCTTCAACGATATCTTTGGCATCATGAGCCATCGGGAGCCACTGCTGTAGGCACATTATCACTCCAGTCACCTGGTGAGTAGGAGTACAAGGACATTCAGTATGCAAGACACAGGATACAAGTACACACATTGAATGCATGTATTGAAGAACGGAATATACGTATGTACAGTACAGTAGAGCCTCTACAGATGATGTATACTCAGAAACAAGGTATTGATATACATTGTAGTTGTACAGTATACACACTTCGAACATAACTAACTTGTATCCTGGTGGAGTGAGTCATGATAATTTATACTGTGTATTTATACCCACGCATACTACAGTACAAAACATTGCATACACTGGAAATCTGTCTACCAACTTTCCTCTCTGGTTCTTAAGCATTAATTTCAACCCTAACTTCTGTCTGGTGACCTGTGCTGTATCACTGACCTGTGCTACATGGCTTATGTACACACAGTTTTCCCTTCATCTACCCCTCAACCAGGATACAAGTATAGTATTGTATGTACAGTTAAACCTCTATGTACATACAATGTACATAGAGGTTTAATGTGTGTACAAAACACACACAAACAAAGCACTGTATTATACTGTACAGTCACAGTACTGGGTATAGGTTAGCATAGCCAGACACATCCATTTTATTCTGTGAGAAGAGGTCTGGCTACACAAGACTACACCAAAGAGCCAACACATGTGAAGCATGTGTGCATATCATGTACATGCATACCTTCTCCTCGTCGAGGTGGAAGCTGAGTAGAGGCAACTCGGCCGTGAGGAGCTTGTTTGCTTGAGAAGGATCTGACGTGAACTTGAGTTTTCTACAAATGCACAAGTGAAATGAGAAGCCAGTTTGGTAGTTGTTGGGTACCAGGGACCATGTTGGTATTAACCGGGTGTCAGGGACTATATTGGCTTGGGCTGGGCACTAGGGAACATGTTGACATTGATTGGGTGTCTGAGACCATATTGGTATTGGCAGGACACCAGGGACTACCCTATGGCAGGAAATTGTCGTGGGACAAAATTTTAGCGGATGACTCCAAAAATGAAAATTCACAGATAAAATTTTCGTGGATACTGGCCACAGTCACATGATAGAACGGTGAGAACGCCTAATTCATGTGTTTTGTTTTCGCAGATGTTAGGTTAACTGCCAAATCTGCGAAAATTTTGTTCCATGAAAATTTCCCGCTATACGTATTAATTGGGTGTCAGGAATCATGTTGGTATTAATTGGATGTTGTGGACCATATTGGCATTGGCTGGGCACCAGCGACCATGTTGGTATCAATAGCACTTTAGGATCCTACAGATAACTTGGTGAAATAGAGGGAATTATAGCTGAAGTCTATAGTTATGTAAACTGGAGTGTACACACCTCTTCAATTCAACAGAAAGTGTGAATCTGTCCAAGACATGATGAGCGGAGTGGGAGACTGAGTACAGCGATGAGGTCCTGTCCCTCGCCTTGACAACCAGCAGCTGGAGATCAGCACACTGGAGATGGTACCTGCAGACAAGTGTGATGAAGACAAAGTGAGAAACAGTAAACATAATAATAATAATCCACTACTTGTACTACACTGAACCCTACAGACAACGACCTGATAGGCTAAAAAGCCCAGCAAATACTCCGCTTAGCTGAGATTGACTACTCAGAACATTGCCCAGTGCTACTGATGAGGAGTGGAATTACCCGAAAAGGCCTTCTAGCACATTGGCAAAGAAATGAATATTACCGATTCTGGTCAAAAATCCCTTATTAATAATATCATCACTTTAAACGTGATTATCATGATAACATTACACTATACCTACGTATCAGTTCAACAGTTCTCAAATATGAATCCTCATATAGTATGTACATGCAGTACATGCTTGCACATGCATGTAGCCGTCACGGTGATGTACGTACCTGTCGTAGGGATCTGTTGAGGTCCTAAGGGCCTGTTCAATCCCACGTTCGGTGAGGGGTGTGTGCACTACGCCGTCTGTAGATTCCTCCTCGCTGGGCGGGGTTGAGGGTGGAGTCACAAACTCGTCTATACAAGGAAACAGTTACATCATGTAGTAAAAGGATATAGGCAATTCTTAATACGTCGAATACATGTGTATAGTATTATGTATTTGTATGTATAATATGGACATATTATACATATTATATACATATATACATACATAATATGTAAATACGTATGTATATAATATGTAAAATAAGTCCATATTATACATACAAATACATAATATTATACACATATAGACATGTACACAATAGTATGAATGCACTGTATATGTTAACAATACTGTAAGCAGCAGATCTTTGAGCAGCACGATTTATAATCTTTTTAGTTTTTCATAGAATAGCTGTAGCCTCACTAGTTGTGCTACAGCAGACAAAGAGATGATTGATCACTTTATCCCTTAACCACTGCTGCAGCACACCTGGATGGGCCACAACTATTGTCTGTTTGGTCGGCACATTTACCTTCATCCTCATCTTCGGTACCTTCGGTGTTGCCGCTGTTCTCTGCAAGATACTCACTCTCACTGGTTACCAATGACGACGGTTTGTGTACAGAGTTTGAAGAGGGAGAATTGGTACATACGATGTGTCCCAGGTCCAAAATTATCTAATTTGGAATGGAAATATAACCAGGTTGTAAGTGAATGAGCCGCAATGATAGATCCATGATGGAAGATCTGTGATAGAAGATCTATATGATAAAGGTCTGTGATGGAAGATGTTTGATGAAAGATCTGTGATGCAAGATCTATGATTAAGGATCTGTGATGACAGATCTTTGACAAAAGATCTGCTATTGGAGATCTGAGATAAAGATTATCTGTGATGAAAAATTAATGATGAAGGATCTGCCTTAGATGATAGATGCAAAATGATACACTTATGACCCTAGAAGATTATTATTGCTATATATTGGTGGATCTGTAATGAACAAACTACAGGTCTGAGTCTGCACAACTCCATCTCACACAGGTTGGTGGGAGCATGGGAGGGGTGATGCCTATGGTGGACCTGAAGATGTGACTCACCACTGAGGCTGTCCGGTCAGTGAGGGACTGCGGGATGATGATCTGAGGTGCAGAGATGTCGAGGTTGATGTTGAGCTTAGCACGACTTGCCTGTCAGTGGGAGAGACGAGAATGTTATGCAGGTATGTGATGGCTGTGAACTGTGCTGTGTACTCTATCAATCAAACCTTTATTCCCTTAACCAGAATTTATTATTATCCAAATTCTACAATGATACAACCCCCTCCTCCCCCCCCCACACACAGGCACACACAGACACACACACACACAGGCACACACACACACACACACACACACACACACACACACACACACACACACACACACACACACACACACACACACACAAAGTAGCAAAGAACTATACAAACACAATACTCCTTGAAACTATACACGCCGAATACATTATACACATCACATAAGAAGCAGTCCACATACTTTCACTTCGACATCCAAAAGCTCCTCTATCTGGCTCCTCAGTTCGGCTGCAGTCTGAGCTCTGAGCTCCTGTAGTCTCCTCCTCACCCTGGCCGTCCAGTCCAGGGGGAGACCGAACTGGTCCTTTCTTGCCAGGAAGTCTTGGAGCTGATGGACCACGGACGAGTTGAGGACAATGTCCAGTGGTTTTGAGTGCACTGCAACGCTGCGACAAAGCAAGGATGGGAGAAATCTCAATAGTGTTACAGCTATAGTCGAATGTCATCAACACAAATGCTTTGACACAGAATGTTCCTCATCACAGAACTTTTCTCAAGTCCCTACATTTGCTGCTAATGTATATACACATTAGGTAAGTACTGATAACACAAAATACCATTAACATGAAATTTTAAGGCCATTCATAAGGTTTCACATCAAAGAGGTTTGACTGTACTAAGATGCTTCTGTTCTACAATGACTTGCCAATCCCTAGTGGAGGGGTGCGATAGTGGAGGGGTGCGATAGGGGAGGGGTGCTTCCCTGCACATCTATTTGAAATTCAATTGCGGCTTTTATCAAATGTGCACACACTCACCAAGTGTGTTTGAAACTGGGAACCACCAATTATCATCACTTCACAATCACCAATCAACAGAGTACGCTCTTCAGATGCTGCTTACCTCCAAATTGGTCTGTGTTTTACAGTCTCTCTTTTAACTTCCAAAGTTGCTAGTGGAGAGTTTGTAGATGGATCCCCGCTTCCATTTCGAGGCTGAAGTATGAATGGGAACAGCGAATCTATGTTTTGATGATCAATCACATTGATGGAACCAAGTGAAAGAGTAAAGATGGTTTCTTTAACTTTTGGTGAAATTTCCACCATGCTCTGAAGTGAATTGAATTTCAATTCCAAAATTGGTTCACATTGGAATGGGTCTGGGATCTTTGGACTGGGAAGAAGTTTCAAGGAACCTTGGTTGAGGGAGAAGGACACCTGCATGAACCTCCTGTCTCTGGTGAGAGCCTGAGATCTGTCCTCAAAACCGAGAGCTTGCAGGAATTCATCTTCTACGGATGAGGCGAAACAGATTGCATTGACACGAAAGTCTAACATTGAATACACTAGCACGTCAGTTCACTGCGATTGAGGTTTTTTGCTGGGGGATGTGGAAGCACTTGAACAGACACATACACGACAGACAAATTGGACGATATGTTAGACAAGCAATTACATGAACAGACAAACAGACAGACTAGAAAGAAAAGGACAAAGAGACAATTGACAAGAGACAGTTGAATGAGAAAAATAATCTGTAACTATACAGTTTGGTAGACATACGTACAGACAGACAGACAGACAAGGAGACTGGCAATAGACATATATAGCACAGAAATATCAGAGAATCTCTGCAGACAGACAGATACATAGATAAGTACACTCAAAACCAACCTTCTCTCATGCTCTGTTGCTTCTGCACATGGGGTGTCCGTCCGGGTTGTGACTCCCCACCATCAGTAGTGTCCTCACCCTCCATGTAGCCCGAGGACCAACCAGGTAGCCAACGCTCCAGGAAACTCTGGTTCTCTCCTGCTGTTCCACTGCTGGTGCTAGCAGGTGTCTGTACAAAGCAGATCATGTGACCATCACATGCAGTGGATGTAGCTGTCTGCATACAATACTTGTCCATACAGCAACAATACACATAATATGTATGTACATATATATATATACACATTTACACAACGGACAGACTCTTTGTCTACTATGTCTGTTCAATGTGTAAATATTATGTAAGTATGTATGTACGTATATATGCACATTTACACACGTAGTACACACAGGTAGTTATGCATACTAAGTATATTGAACATACATGCCATCATTCACCCAGCTATGTGTACTAAGATGTGGTCTCAATCTAGAGGTGTTCCCTATGTAGAGATGGTCTCTATGTAGAGGTAGTTTCTATGTAGAGGTGGTCTCAATGTAGAGGTCGTCTCTATGTAGAGGTAGTCTCTATGTAGAGGTGGTCTCAATGTAGAGGTCGTCTCTATGTAGAGGTAGTCTCTATGTAGAGGTGGTCTCACTGTAGGGGTGGTCCTAGTACGGATGGCATTGTGCACCAACGTACACATGTGAACACACAGGTACAGCACACTGTCAACAACACCTTTTTTTGCATCTTCAATTCCTGCTTAGCCTTGGACATGGCAATGACACGGAGTAGATAGAGATCGTCAAAGCTTAGCTCTCTTTCAGTTGATGACAGAAAATCCTACATACGTACATAGGTATTATGTGTTGACGTGAAAGAACCACAAAAACACAGATATGAAGAGATTAAGGCATGATGCTGATTTATGTATCAACCTCCTAGCTCAGTATGTAATAATGGGAGATCTTAAAATGAGACAGAACAGAAGCTGATTCACCGTTGGTAATGATGACTTCAAACATAATCGCACATTGTCAACGTAAAAAAAAAGAAAAAAGGAAAAAAAATACATTCTGTTTACACATACATAGCTCACCTGATCCTGTTCATTGATCATTTGATTGGTCAGTTTGAGTACATATATCTGGACATAGTCCACATTCTGTCTCGCTCTGCCTATGAGGTATTTCCAGGTTTTCCTCTTCCTCTGCTCCCCCAGCTTGTGCTGGGCTACATTGTAGGCAAATCGCCACCAGGCCAGCGGGCTACAGGAAGTAGACCACACACAGGAAGTATGGTACCCGCCGGAAATGAGATTGAAACAGGAAGTGGGGGATATTGATAGAAAACATGAGTCAGTACATTAGTATATGGTAACATTCATAGTGAGGAACAACTGAACAAAACTTGAGGGAAATTACAAAAACAGGAATTTAAATTGATGACAGTCATATTGAAGGACATCTAAGCGGACAGTAAGTTTTGCAGGAAGTACATACAAGAAAGAAGAAGGAAATAACAGAAAACGGAAATAAAGTATGAAAAACAGGAAATGCCCTCAAAAACACAAAGTAGACTGAACTCACTCTTCCAACACAGGCACCTTTGGTCTCCATCTTACCACCTTGGAAGCTCTGGCCTTGAGCTGCAGTTCGTCGGCCAGGTTGAGGAAGGAGTGGTACTGGAGTTCTGTGAGGGACACGGACACATCGTCCAGGATGATGTCAGCACACATCCGAGGACCGTCGCTATGGGATATGAGAGCACGGGGTGACCTGTTCCACGTGAGTCTGATCTGTCCGTTCACAGGATTGACAATGTAAGTGGAGGTCTGAAAGTGTGGAGAAATCAGAAGAGAATAAGGACATTGCTGCTAAAATGGCTAGTCTAAGGGTACTGCGAGGTGTTTTCAATCCACTTGTTTGCAATAAGTACAGTGAATATTCATTAATCTTCCCCTGGTTAAACAGCCAAACCATTTTATCCGCCATATTATTTTGAAATGAATCAAAGTATTAATTATTCTAATAACCATGATGATGGTGATGTATATTATGATGATCAGTTGAATAACATCACACAGACTTACCAGAATCCCCACCATTACAGACACAACAAACAACAGTATATTTAATGTACTTTGATATACACACATATATCCATGTACGTACTGCATACGCTGAAAGTGTATGTATGTTTGTACATATACACTTGTAGCTACTACTACACACACACACACACACACACACACACACACACACACCTTACAACCAGCAAGCACACTTGATCCCATAATCTCCTGGTCAGTAGTAGCAGGTGGTACAAGGGTTTGCAGAAGCTCCTGTAATAGGGAGAACACACACTTCAAATTACCTCTATGCTTGTACATACATAATATGTAATCAAAATTCATGTATGTGTGTATTTGTGTAAACTTAATATACACCCACACTTACACCCACCCACACATGAATACACCCACCGACATATGTACACACACACACACACCCACACACACATGAATACACCCACCGACATATGTAAACACACACACACACACCCACACACACACACACACACACACACACACACACACACACACACACACCACAAGTTCAGGTCCAGATTCCGTATCCCCCACTAGGTTTGTGTCCCAATAGACAGCAAGATTTCGGCAGTTGAAGAGTTTCTTCTGTTTAGACGCTTCAGAAACAAACTGAGGCTCCTGAAGTTGAAAACAATATGGACAATGTGACTACATGTTCTATTCCAACATAAACAATATTTTGTGAAACTGTAATGTATGGGAGGTATAGGGCCGCCATTTTGTTTTCGCGTCATCCCTACATAGAGTGCAATCGCACTCTATGATAAATATCTCTCCCAACATTTAGTCCCAAATCAACATTCAAATTCACATGTGAACTAAATCACCAATATACCACATCTAGTGTAGATACAACACACAATACAGGACAAATGTCCCGCATATCACTGTGGAAGAACACGCATCTTTCCAACAAGCTCAGACAGGTATCTGCACCTCAGCACTCACCCACTGGTCGTTGGTGGTCTGTGCTGATATGTTCTCGACTGTGACACCAACGGCAAAGGGGGAGGAAGGACAAGCCTCACTGTCCTCGTAGCGAAAGTGAACGTTATTTACGACAATCTGAAGTGGAAGAAGTAGAAATGGCAAACTGGAACAAGGTGATAACAGGTAGTCAAGTGTACAATTAGAGGATTCCACTGGGAATATTGAAGGAAGGGAATACCAGGTGATTCAAAATAATTCAAGGAAACAGTTTGGGTTGTTTTGAAAACAAAACCCAAGAAGATTTGACAAACATGGATAAGGAGGAGTTTGTCATTTTCAGCGCCAATTATGCACTCATTAGGGGTGGGTATCTCTGGGTCTGCTCCTCTGAATCAATCTTAGTGCATAAAACAAACATGTACAGGCACACACCACACCTACACACACTCACACATGCACCACACATGTACACACAATAAACTACACAAACACACACAGACATGCACCACACACACATGCACACACACATGC
>OZ026557.1:3683965-3723965 GCA_964020155.1 Chondrilla cf. caribensis | reverse complement strand
ACCAACCATCCATACTACCTAACCTGTAGTGTAGTAACATGTGTTGTAGTCGTGTGCTCACCAGTGTTGTATTACTACTCACTTATTATCAGTTACGTATTGTCACCTTGTCTTATAAAAACCTTTAGCGCTTCTACCTGTGTTAGTTGGCTAGTCAGTGAGTATTGTACTGTTAGTACTGAGCAAGTGGCTCATTGCTGTTAATGTAATCATATGGTGACCATTGATCGAGACAGTGTTAATCTAGCAACGATATAACATAACCCTGCACCTATGTACTGTGTGTGGTGATACTGATCACACAATGGTACTGATCACCACAATAATGAAGTACTAGCTACAGTTCATTATAGGAGAATGCAAACACTTCAGGGGACTTTACCGGTTTTTCTGACGAGTCTTGAAAGTATATTTTTATCTGTATCTCAAACTCTCCCCATCCTGTCTCCTTCACCTCATAGGGCGGCTTCACACAAACTGAACACAGCAGAAGAGCAGAACCCATGTGTGTACATGTGTACACGTGTACACGTGTATATGTGTATATGTGTATAGATGCAATACATGTGCAATTGGAATACAAAATTTAGTACAAAACTAAATGGGAATACATATGAACTTTGGAAAGAAAAAGCTACTTGTAAAATTGTGAGGTACACTACGGGAGAGGATCCTACGTATGTGGGTGGGCTGCGTTAGTGGAGGGGGGGTTCCTAGGAGACAAGGTGCATAAAGGGAGTATCGCTGGTGGGTGGGACGCATTAGCAGGGAGGGGATCCTGTGGGTCAGGGTGCATAACAGGGAAAATCTCTCGTGGGTGGGGTGCATTAGAACGGAGGGTCCCATGTCCTAATGGCGCGGTACAAACTGGTTGTACCACATTCACCACACCGGCAGACTCACTTCTCACTGGATTGTTGTAGCTTTCATGTAACTTAAACTGTACTTTCTTTATCCACACTGACATGTCCTGTAGTGTACATACGTATGTGCACATTCAACATGCTGCATAGATGACACAATGTGGCATTACACGTATGTACATTCAGTGCAACACATACACAAAGTACTACAATATTATGGAAATGCTGTACGTGTATATGTACATACATACAATGTTACATTGCAAACACAGTTCATCACGATAGCATCGCCCTCGAATTCAACATCCTAGATAGAACACTGAATGTCACACATAAACATGCATAAGCACATACATGCATTGTTACATGTACACACAGTGCTGCAACTTACATACATACATACACACACACACACACACACACACACACACACACACACACACACACACACACACACACACACACACACACACATACACACACATACTTCTGATTTGTAAGGTCTGAGGAAACAGGTCCATGAGTGCGTGTGCCCATCCTCGTCTCTCTTTTTACCGAAATAATGCGCTATGTTTCCATATATGACAGGTTTATGCAATATCTTGCCCTACGAACATACAAGCAGAATACACAGTTTCGAGGCATTTCAACACAACACAATCACACACACACACACACACACACACACACACACACACACACACACACACACACACACACGCATACTCGCATGCACTGCACATATGCAAACTGGAAATAAGTTAGAATTTATCCCTCGTTCTATGTATTCCAGACAAGTTCCCTCCGGCGGTTGTGCATATGCACTGTACATGTACAGTATTTATATTTACTTAAACATACTGAAGTCGCATAAGTGTGCAACCCAGCATATGCGAAACGGGTTTTTACATATTTTCAGATAGTATCAATACGCAATTAAACTATATTGTGCCACAAAAATAAATATAAACACCACCATTATGGGAATACCTTTTGCCGTCCGCCTGGAGGTAAATGTTCGGCAGCCATTTTGTCGACTATGAAATCGTAAACTAACGAAAATTAATCACATGCGTGCCGAATAGCCGTCAAACTGTAGGCGTCTGATAAAGATGGTCTAGCTTGCTAGACTAGAAGAAAAACCTCAATTCCTCGATCCGTCCGACCAGCTATGGACAACATTCTGGACCCTACTGTTATAGCTGTAGCAGTGGTTAGTGTCATTATCATATTTACAAGTGAGTTTAATTTGAAATCATGCCAAATCCGTTTTGGTTTAATTGTTTTGTGTATTCTTTGTCGTATGTGGTACATGTATATGTATGACTCTTATGTTTGTGTTTATCGCCGTAGTTCTTGTTTACGTTCTTTCACGCGGGAAAAAGAGAACAACTGTTGCTATAGTGGGTCTGTGTGACTCTGGGAAGACACTTCTGCACTATAGAGTAAGTGACATCACACACACACACACACACACACACACACACACACATACACACACACACACACACACACACACACCTGCACCTATTTCATGGCCTCTTCACATCTCTCCAGCTACTTTATGATCAGTTCAAGAAGACATACTCTTCAATTAACGAGAACACAGGAAAATATATCATTCAAGGCAAGGTATGCTGACTGTGATCTGATCTTTGCTGTTAATATGAACGTGGTCATCCCTGTCTTTAGTGATGTTCAAACAATTCTCATTATATGTGCCTGAAGAAGCCCGTGATGGGTGAAACGTTGCACGAATGATTAATTTGTGAAAAGAATTGTTTGAATTTCGCTATGAACGTGTTAAACAATAGTCCTACAACTATAAAGATATACAACCAACATGTCTAACAACTTTCACGTGGTAATCTTAGTGTTTTTGTCAGTTAAGTGACGACTGCATGAAGCACTCTACAAGTGTTGTCTGGTTCATTCTCTTTGATTTGTTCATGTTCTACAGACAAGGTCGCTAGACTTGGTGGATGTCCCCGGTCATGAGAGAGTGAGACAGGGTGTTCTCATGAAGTATGCTCCGTCTTTGAAGTGAGTGTGATGATGCTCGTGTTTTAGGTGCTGTCTGCCAAGTATGCACAGTTGTATTGTGGATCCCAACACTGCTACATCAACACTGCTACATCAATGCTGCCACATGACACAACAGTGACCTTTTCCAACGAAACTTCTATAGTGACCTTTTTTGTATCCCAGACTATAGTAGTAAATCCAGACATTTTCCCATTCCGCATTTATGTGTTCTGCATAGTTATTCTCTTTCGTGCACGGAATGGATGAACACGTTATTGGGAAAACGTCTGGATTCAAGGACTACTTGAGTTATACATAATCTCCCTGGGAATGTACCTGGATACAGAAATTGACGATGATGAGTTAACTGGTGTTGGGACCTTGTGTTAGAGCTCTATTGGGATACTTGGCATGTCAGCCTCTATCACATCGTAGGGTTGCTCCGTAGAAGTACTGTGATGTGACTTCCACTTATTACACAAATGTATAGCGTAGCTTGGTAGTGTTCCAAGTACTGTGATGGATGAGTAGAGGAGATACAAATGAGTGGTAGTTTTGTGAAGTCGTAGCTGAGTGTGTCGGCTACAAATATTCTGTGAATTCATAATGTGTTCCTTCTAACACATGCATGCAAACACACACACACACACACACACACACACACACACACACACACACACAAATGCACACACACACACACACACACACACACACACACACACACACACACACACACACACACACACACACACACACACACACACACACACACACACACACACACACACACACACACACACACACACACACACACACACACACACACACACACACACACACACACACATTCACCTGCTACAGGGGCTTGATCATTTTGATCGATAGTGTGAACTTTCCCAAAGAGTGCATTGATGTGGCTGGCATGCTTTATGACATGTTCTCCAACAAAACTCTAATGTCAATGAGAATGCCAATACTCATAGCATGTAATAAGCAAGGTATGTGTGTTCGTACATATGTTTGTATGTACATTATATACGTATGTATGTAGGTATAATTATATAAATGTAAGATGTATTGTAATGTTATTGGGATGCTTACAGTATTATATGTACACATATGCTGGAACCAGCACTGTCACTGGGTCCTTGCTAGACGTTCCTCACTTTTATACAAATTAAGTTCATCCCCCCTCCTCACCACTTACACTCTCACTACTTTTTACACTATATCTTGACTACTGTTACTGTTATATCCTCTGCTGTTCCCATGTACATACGTGTCTGTAGATGTTTCACTGGCTAAAGATTGTAGTTTTGTCAAAGATGAACTAACCAGAGAAATGTGAGTCCAATATTTGTATCTTGTTCAATCTCCTATCTGTTGTACTACTTCCATGTATGCATGTACTTTACTTTATTGTATAGATTTCCGTATGCATGTACTTTATATTATTTTGTGTACTGGTGTAAATAATATAAATAAATAATGTATTACTGTTATGGTTACAGTTACAATTACGGTTACGTAAGCTTATTTAACCTGGGGGAGCCCTTAGCCAGGAGGCTACTATACTAGGCACCCAGTCAAAATTTGTATGGGTAAAAAAGTAGAAAAAGTGATCCTATGATAGTTTCAAAATAGGGAGAAATTATGTAGGGTAGTTTCTCCGATATCTGTTGTATTTGGTGTGTTTGTGCTATCTTGGTATCTCCTTTCGGTGGTGCAGTAACCGACTGAGGACCAGTAGAAGTGCAGCATTGGAAGGCACCAGTGGAGGTCCTACGAAACAGCTGTTCGTGGGGAAGAAGAATAAGGAGTTTGAGTTCTCTGATCTTCCTTGCACAGTCAAGTTCGTGTCATGTAGCGCCAGAGGAAGCGGGACGGACGAGGAATCCAGTCAAGCTGAGGTGGATCAAGTCGAAGACTGGATTGAAAAATTGGCATAGGTGTACCAGTAGGTATGTACAGTACTAGGTGTACACCAGGTGTATAGTACTAGGTGTATGGTACTAGGTGTACACCAGGTGTATGGTACTAGGTGTACACCAGGTGTATAGCTTGTAAATGTACTGTATTGTGAGTGTAGTGCCTGGAAGCATGTACCCTTGCCTGTTTGTTCCCCTTGTGTGTGTGTTGTTATATCACTCTTCTAATCACTACTTCCTTTCTGTATCTCTGTAGGAGGTCCAAAGCAAGCCTTTTAATAACATTATCCTCTTCAATCACTTAAAGTTATTATAAAAATGGAAAATCATGGTTATTTCAATTTAATATGATATGTTGAATAAAATTAATGCATACGTATTATAATATGGTATGCGTATAATTATAAACAAAAGTAATAGTATAAAGGTCCGGTTGCAGTATACTTGCAACATATTACATGCATGAGATTATATACGTATAATTATAATACTTGTGTGATAAGCTAAATAATATTTCTATACTGTGCATGAAAACACAATGCCATGCATGACACCTGTACTGTGGAACCTAGCATTTATCATTGTAAAATGTTAACATGCAAGTAAATCGAGTCAAAAAATTCATGGGCCGGGGCTACCTCATCCAGCACTATGTTGGATTGTATCACATATAGTATTTATATTATATCATATTACTTTTAATTTCAATACTGCAATATCCATAATATGTGTGACATTGATAATAAATGTAACACACACACACACACACACACACACACACACACACACACACACACACACACGTACGCACATGCAACAAATTTAGTTTGAACCAAAGGAGCAAATGTTGATGTCATGCAATGTTTCATGCGGCATGTGCTATCTGATTGGTCCTCTGTACTTCATTATACCAACAACATTAGTACGAGGTTTGCTCCCTGAATATGGAGGAGAGAGGTAATTAGGGTAACATACGTATGCATAGGTAAACATTCCATATACGTATGTACATTAAATTTCAGTGATTAGTGATGTTAGGTGTACATGTACGTATGTATCCTGGTTGAAGGTAACATCAAAGGAACTGACCTATGTACATTTCCCATGTACTACAGCCGATTTCAGTACGGTTGTCCAAATGGCAAATGCAAATGGCGTGACGTATACATTAGCAATAAGATGGTGGCTTATGTTACATATCATAGATGTTACATGATTTATGTAGCACTATGACGTCATGCCATTTGCCATTTGGACAACCATTCTGAAATCGGCTGTAGCTCAGAACAGGTCAAGTTGATGTACTTTTTGACAAAACATGATTAATTTTGATACACTTTTAGTTGCCAGGATACATAATAGATAAATCTCTCCTTGGGTTGGTACATGAGAAATGTCCACACTGCAGAAGACTACTTGACCTCAGGCTGTGCCCTTTGTCAAGTACTCTTCTGCAGTGAGTACATTTCTCATGTACCAACCCAAGGAGGGTTTATCTACTACATGTACTCTACAGAAGATGGTCGCACCTGCTGGCATGCAAGTACACATTTTTTCGTATTGTACATAGAATACATTCTGGGATAGTGTACATTACACATGGATACACACAAAAGAACAAAAATCTACACACTCACACATACACACACAACCACAACACACATGCATGCACTCACACACACGTATGCGCACATGAATGACAAAGCCAAACAGACTTACAAAATGGGCTGAGATACAAAGGTCCTCTCCAATCTGGCTCCACGATATCAGCATCTTCTTCCTCAATAATCGTCTCATCGTCATCATCAAAACGCTCCCTCAGGTCACCATGGAGACCAGTAGCACGACCCACAATTCCCACACCGAGCATTTTTGTTCGGGATGGCACATTCAACGTGGTGTTTGACACAGACTGGTTGGATCCCCGACGGTTAATCGACTTGGGAGTATCAGTCTACAGAGAACATTGATGTGGAAAAGCATGTACACTACCTGGGATGATATGTGTATGTATGTACCAGTATGTCACTGGCTGGAATACTGGATAATACAGTCCAACTTGCTTGGTAAGTAGATATCTTGTAAAGGGTACAACAAATATGTAATTCTTCAAAGGAAGGTATGTACTTTATCAGTACAGGTTGATGTATGTAGTTTATTCGCATGAGCTAGGGACTAAGTGAAGTGCATGTACTGACTTGGTGTGTGTGTGTGTGTGTGTGTGTGTGTGTGTGTGTGTGTGTGTGTGTGTGTGTGTGTGTGTGTGTGTGTGTGTGTGTGTGTGTGTGTGTGTGTGTGTGTGTGTGTGTGTGTGTGTGTGTGTGTGTGTGTACATGTGTGTGTGCTAACCAGGATACTTGCTAAGCAAGTTGCTCTCTGTTGAATATCAATACTGGTTAACAAGGTATACTTACATATGTGAGCTAGGGCTGAGCAAAATGTATAGCATTATATCAACCAGGAATCTGTACTAATTGGAGCACCTACTAAGTAAGTTGTACTGTAACCTTTAGAGGGCTTACGTATGCAACAATCACACACAAAACCCATGCATGCACGAAATTACACAGCCCCTCCCCAAATACATAACCACGCCCATTTACCCTTGAGTATGTGTCCATTGTGTAACTTGTGTTAGGTCGAGGGTCGTTGATGCACACTGGAAGTGGCTTTTGACTGGGTGGATTGAAGCAAGACTACATTGCATAGTACAATCATAAGAACAGGCTACAGCACAGGACATAAGCATGCACATCAACACGAACAATACAAATGTACGTATGCTATGTGCATTATGTGTACAGTATTTACAGTGTTGTGTACATACACATGTACAGTGTTCACAGTATTATGTACATACACATATACAGTGTTTACAGTGTTATGTACATATGCATGTACAGTGTTTACAGTGTTTTTGTGTACATACGCATGTACAACGTTTATATACGTACAAATGCACATACGTATGCCCAGTGTTCACTCACATATGCAGGTACGTACATATATGTACGGTGTATGTACTCTCACTCACATGTCAGTAGTTGCCCTGTTACCAGCAGCAGCACTGGATACTCTCGAAGAGAAGGACACAACATGGCTCCTCTGCTGGTTCAGAATGTGAAGGGACAGTGACATCATTAGCACAGTGGGGCACACAAATACGGTAACATGCATACCGTATAGCGGAAAATTTTCACGGGACAGAATTTTTCGCAGATGGCTCCAAAAATGAAAATTCATGGATGCTGGCCAGAGTCACGCGACAGAACAGCGAGAACGCCTAATTCGCAGGTAAAATTTTCGGGGATGTTGGGCAAACTGCGAAGTCTGCGAAAATTTTGTCCCGCGAATATTTCCCGCTAATCGGTATACTGCTATGCCAAACGCAGACTATTCCTATACACTGTGAACAAGCTTGGGTGGTGGCAATTTACAGTTAAACACGAGATTCCTCACAAATTCAGATTATTTCTATATTTCTATAAATAAATAATATTACGTGTTCATACCCACATACATACATACCCCATATATGCACATATAATGGAGTCTTTACATATGTATGTGACTTTATATAATATGTACGTACATATGTACATGATACATAGTGGGAACAGTGTAGGCGGTATGCACATGTGTACATACTCTACATACTTACATTCTGACATAGACACACCATACTCATCATCGTATGAACGTACATATACGTACATACATACATACATACATACATGATACGTACGTACATATGTACATAATATGTATAACTGCAGAAAATTCCAGAGCACTTACTCCAGGAGGGGACATCCTCTTTTCACCAAGATCTTCCAGCGGTGGCAGTTGAGTATTCTTAACCCTGAAAATCACACACAGCACAGTGTCCGTGAGGCAGGCATTGCAGAATTGAGGCATGAAAATGTAAATTTAATACAATATTGTATTTATATAATTATTATATGTGTATAAGACATGTACAATAATGATTATGTACATTATATTCTGAATGAGCATGCATGAACATATAAAAACACACACAACACACACACACACACACACACACACACACTCACACACACACACACACACACACACACACATACACACACACACACACACACACACACACACACACACACACCATGGTAAAGGTGACTGCATCCTTCCAGGAGGTGGTGACCCAAATTCACTGTGTGTGCTCCTGAACAAAACCAAATCAGACAATAGTTGAAAATAACCATCTGCACAGCGATGTAAGCTGGCTTCTTGGTGGGCTTTATAGTGGTAATAAGAGTACAATCATTGCAATCTGATGCATGTTAACTTAGCTCCCTAAGAAAGCACACTAAATACATAGTTGCACAAGAATATCCATCCCACAGTATTGGGATCACCACACATAAGTGTGCACCACATTGAAAGTAAGTACAAGTAGATAACCCACGCCATGCACACTGTAGAGTATCTGCGTGATCATATATGTACAACACACAGAATAGATAAGTATCATTGATCAGTGCGACTGAATACAACACACCGTATGGATGCCACAAAGGCTATAATACGTATACACACCAAGTATGTATCAGTGTTACTGTGTACAATAAAAAGGTACATCCAATGTTGGGTTCAAATGACAGGTTTTATCTGGAAAATTTACACCACTCTAGGTGCTGATTGAATTTGAGGAAGTTAGTTGAAGTTAATGTTGACGTCTCGAGTGGGCGGACCTTCACTTTATATGAGGAACAAAGGAGACAGGGTCTGCAGCTCATACAGTTGAACCTCTGAAGTCATTGGTGGTATTCAATACAACTACAGTGGAACCTCTTTATAAAGGACACATTGGGACCAGTGAATTTGTCCACTGTAGAGAGGTTGTCCACTCTTCAGAGGTGAAAAATGTATTAGCACTATAGAAAAGTTCATTTTTGGGGCCTAAGAAAGTGTCCTTTGTAGGGAGGTAATTTCTATGGTGTCCTTTATTGGGAGAGTCCTTATATAGAGGTACCACTGCACCTTCTTTGTGAATGCATCTGTGCCCACAAAACAATGTTGTGGTATCATGAAGTGACTCGTCATGAATAGGTCTGTTACCAAGAGGTCCAACTGCACTACCTATTATTGTATCACCGAACAAATGTGATTTATGTCATTACATGATGTAATAGAATATAGAACTGAAAAATGCTGCATGTGATTTACACATACACGTGTCAATTTTACTAATTATTATAATATGTTATACATGTACGTACGTATATGATACAATCACTCAATATGCAGCATCAGAAAACAAATACAGATTGCAGTATACGTACAATATATGACATGCATAGGAATATGTGTGAGAGAATACAACAGGATCAAAATGTTAGCAAGGAGTTTCAGTCTGAAGTGTAGAATGTAAAAAGGTACAAGAGACAAGTGAATACATTGTGAGGTTGAGCAGGTGTAAAACGGGATGGTTTACTCAGAACCCGACACGGGGAGCTGGAAGGACAAGGACGCTTGTCCTGCACTGTCAATAACGGAATCACTGGGGTCCGATTCAGTCCCGTGAACCTCCACAATTTCCTCGTTTCCGGGCTCTTGGGAGAAGTGGACCGGGTCTAGGGACCTCCTGTGCTTAATACGTAGAGCACGGTTTGAAGAATCAATGGCGGTTCTAATTTTCGCCCTCACTGATTTAGGTGTTTCGTCTGCCTGTGGAGGGAACACTGCCATGCAAGCATCCATGACACCTTGTATACGCTGAGGATCTAGCTGGCTCTTCCCGACACCGCGGCAATTGCTGGATAAGCGCTCTTCTGCAGTGAAAAGGAGCCTCACCAGAGATGTGGCCATACTGGTACGCGAACGACACTCATCAAGGGCCACTTCGAGAACCTCTCGTGGAATGGTATACTTTCCCGCTGTTTCGGTTGTCATGACAGACTCGACATTGGATATCATGGGTTGGGAGGAGGCAAGCGAGGTTGTCACAGAATGGAGTCCAGCCAGCACAGCTGCAGCATCGGCACTGAACTGTTGCTGCTGGTACGTTTCCACACCCTGATCGCTGCTAGTTGATAGCTGTACTTCGTTCACAGGTTCTTCGTTGGACGTCTCAATCGTGTGTGTTTGAGGCTCAGATATGGCTGGCTGTTGTTGGTCCATTGCTATTGTTTCCTCTGTTGGACCTTGCTGGAGATGCTCCACAATACTGGTCTCCGTCATCTGGGGAACACTATCAGCCTGACTGGTGATCAGAGAATCCTTCGCGAGAGTAGCCTGAAGATTTTGTCCAAGAGCAAGTTTGGCCACCATCGTGTTGAATTTCGTTTGCAAGTCACGAACTGTCTCTTTTACGCTGAGTAAGTCGACTTTCAGTGTGGTGAGGTCGTTCTGAAGGATATCCAACTTCGTGGCTAATATGACCGTGGCGGTCGTGTCTCCTTGGCCGGGAGAAGACGTGCTGTTGCAGGTTGGCGACTTGAAGAGGTCCTTTCTCGCTTCTTCGTTCTGGGCTGGAGGCGGAGAAGAAGGACTACCAGGTTCACCCGGGTTTACGCTGTCCCCAAAGAGAAGACGATATTTCGCCTGCCGCGTCTCCATCGTCCCGCCCTCCTTGAATTTCTTGATCAAATACCTCACCGCTTGTCTAGTCACGTTGATTCCTTCATGTTTTGCCCTTTTGGACACGTTGGCGTACACGTAGTTGTCGTCGTTATGTTTCTCCTCCTCCCATAACTGTATTAAACGCTTTCTCTGGTAGCCGTCAAGCAGTGCCATTATTATCGCTAGCGGTGGGGTTTTCAACAATCCTGAATAGGAGATAACCAGTTTCTCAGCAGATTCTCTTGTCGCGTTTCTCTGATCCACTTCACGTTTCAGGAGTAGAAGAACGAGGGGCGGAAATAAGTGACGTCACGTAACTAAACCAAATAAGGAAGTTTGGTCACCTTTTGGCGGTCTTTTTGACTAATTCAAAAATGCCATGAACCACAAGGTCGCGTTCACGGAGATGCGCGGTTTTACACATATTGCGCCTGTACCACAGCTCAAAGAAGAAAGGGATGTTATGTATGAGCAGGGTGAAAGGAAAATGGCTTGGTAATAACCGATTAGAGTGCATATAAATAGACCTTGTGATGCTTTATCACACACATTAGATGAAGACCATCAAATTTGCCTAAATAATAGCAGCACGGTACTAGTGGAGCCTCTTTATGAAGGACACATTATATGAAGTCCCATCAAATTAGTCTGAATAATTAGCACGGTAATAGTGGAGACTCTTTATTTGTTTGTCCATTGTAGAGAGGTTGTCCACTCTTCAGAGGTGACAATGCATTAGCACTATAGGAAAGCCCCTTTCTGGTTCCTTGGAAAGTGTCTTTTGTAGGGAGGTAATTTCTATGGTGTCCTCTAAGTAATAGACGTTCCACTGTAGTCTACTGACACGTCTGATGAACTAGCTATAGACAACCACTGCTCCAGAGAACATCATTGGTAGTAGAACCCGGCCATGTCATTGCATGCAGACAAATACATACCTTATATATATATGATTAGGTGCATAGTATGTCTAGGGTGTACAAATACGTATGTATGCATGGCTGAGGAGGTGTGCAAGTACGTACATATGGTTGATATGCATGGCTGAGGTGTACAAGTACATACGTATGTATATCTAAGGTGCACAGTATAGTTAGGGTGTATATACATATGTATGGCTCAGGCATACGTATAAGTGTACTGTGTGCATGGTTGAGGTGTATATACGTAGCTAGGACACACAGGATGGCTAGGGTGCACATGTGTGGATGGGGTGTCCAAGTGCAAGTGCAACGTGTAGATGAACGGTCATCAACACTGAAAATTGGTAACTAATCCCCAAAATAACATCATTCAAAGACTCACAGTTTTTGTCCCCTGAGTCCACCAAACTCTCTGATGGAATCATCACTGGCAGGTGCAGGAGTTTTAGGCTTTTCAATAGGTTTGAGCACAACAGATCTAATTGAACCAGGAGAACATATGTGATGCATGATAGCATACTATGTACTTGAATGTTACATACACACCCACTCATACACCCCAACCACCCCCCTCACACATGCACACACACTTTATCTCCATTATTCTTTGATTTACCATCATTTTTGTGCATGAATTTATTTGTACACATGCAGAACAATGAATCAGACAATGGGCACATTTTCCCCACACAAATTGTGGCAGATTAACAAGAATTTACTGCACAATGTAGCATGCATGTGTATGTACCTCCTGTTCTTCCCGGAGACAAGCCTGGTGGAAATTATCTGATGCTCTGACAGCTTGGCTGTGAGAGGGGAGACCTTTGCATGTCGATAGCCCATCCCGGTGTCTGGAACGTTCTCCCAGATCTCAGATGGGGACAGTGGACTGTAAGGGAGCAATACAATACGTAACTACAGAGTGTTCCTTCTATCCATCCAACAATACTGCACATAACATGATGATGAAGTTCGTGAAGCTTGAATGCGTGGAAGTTGTTAGACATGTTGTTGTTAACGATATGAGTTGTTGGACTATTGTTGGACTATTGTTGAACACGTCTATGGTATTATAACACTGATAATCAACAGTTCTTTTCACAAATTATTCAACTATTGAACATCACAAGATTATTGTTAATTCTATGTACGTACATATATACAGTTACATGCACCTACGTACGTAGGTAAATATGTACGTACATGCTACACACACACACACACACACACACACACACACACACACACACACACACACACACACATACACACACACACACACACACATATACACACAATACACACAAATTTACTTTGCTAGAGATGATCTTTTCTGTAGTTGAAGAGGGCGAATCTGCATCACATTCTGCAGTTCGAGTGGGTTTGGAGGCATGCACTCCCGGCTCGGCATGGACATGAGTGGAGGAGGCTTCAGCCTCAGGGGCTGTCAAAAAGGTGAAATGAATTCAATCCAACCATACATATCGTATGCACGTATGTATGCATGGATTTGTGTAAACTTATGTACAGTAACACATATGTACACATACGTATGTACGTATGTGGTATATTCACATGTACAACAGTGTAACCTCTCAATTTAGGACACTTTGGGACCATACTTTTACGTCCTCATTACAGAGGTTTCTTCAATTCAGAGGTCACTTAGAACACTACAATATTACAATGGGGTTAATTGAAGGCTTCCTATAATTGGAGGCCTGTAATATACAGCTCCCACTACACATGTGTATGTATGGTATGTACGTACCTGGGATCCAAATTGTCCTGTAGCTCTCATTAGGGTCGGCTGGTCCCTTAGACTTGGAAACATCCTCGGTTGCGGATTCAGTGAGGCTAGTGGAGGGAGCGTCTCTGACTCCGAGGAGTCCTGAGAGCGAATGAAAGAATGATGACGCTCCCTCTTCTGTATGTCCTTCACATGCAACAGCAGTGGCTGTAACACAGGAACAACCTGCAACACAAGGTGAGTGGGAATATCAATGTACCGGTATGTGGATATGATGATAGAAGTCAATACGTAAGTACAGTACTTGAAAATCTGCACAATACATTATTTAGTGGTTAAGACATGGGTACGAGGGCGAGTGTATGTATTTTATATGTCATACTGCCCAAGGTGAATTAGTCCAACCCAACCCAAGGAGGGATTTATCTATTTTATATCCTGGCAACTATATTTTGGCAAGAAGTGTATCAAAATTAATCAGATTTTGTCAAAAAGTACATCAACTTGACCTGTTTTCTGAGCTAGTACATGGGAAATGTACGTACATACGTAGGTCAGTTCCTTTGATGTTACCTTCAACCAGGATACATTATGGCATATGACATATGATATGATTGCCTACACAAAAGTGCACATGTACCTACGTACCTCAGCCCATATCTGGTCAAATACTTGGCTGTAAACTGTGTCCCTAACACAGGCATTGGGTGTTACTGGGGGAAGTCCCTTGCGGTGATGTCGTTGTGAACGTCGATAAGGGGAGAAATGTCCTTCACCTCCTTCTTGACTGAATGTGGGAGGGAAACGAAAATACAAGACTGTAGTATTAAGGAACAGAATGCAGGTGTGAACACTTGTAATGTATGTACTTACGCATTGTCAAACACAATATACTCTTCTACAATTCCATCTGATGCCAGTACTTCTTCTTCAATGATGGAGCACTCTGTTGAGTGAAACATATTTGATCATAACATGCTCAAATAGATATAATATACGTACTTACATACATACGTATATACAGTATATACGTACATATGTACTTACATACGTACGTACAGTATATACATACGTATGTACTTACATACGTATTATATGCTTGCTTGCACATATGGTACATACGTATGTATGTACATGAGTAATGAAGCTCCCATTTTGAAGTATTCAATGTACTTACCATGTGCGAAATCACACATCAAAGAATGCCAGTGTGCAATAACCGTTTACTGCACTGTGCACTGACTGGAAAGTTTTGAAAACAACTGTCAGTGTGGCTGTGTAACTTGTCAAACACCACAAAAATAAAACACATCCTAACTCTTTCCTTGAACAAAAGTGTATTTAACAATGCTAGTGATGACTTTTAAAAGAAATAATGATTTTTTTTCAATTTTAAAGCTTTTTTCAGTTTTTTTTGACAAGATAAACCAGCTAGGTACAGACTATAGGTGATTGTATGTACTTTAGTGTCTACAGAGACAAAATGGCACACTTAAATGCCCGACATGATTGAATGAACATGTGCATGCATGCATGTGCGTATGGATGCACGCACACACACACAAATAGATGCAAACATACATATTAATTTTATGCATGTAAACACACAACACACACGCGCACACACACACACACACACACACACACACCACACACACACACACACACACACACACACCACACACACACAAACACACACACACACCAACTCACCATCATTGAGTTCTTGGTGCTCACAGTACACTGCCACAGGTTGCACATGACTTCCAGAAATGGACAGGCTAGTAGGCCAGACAGCAATACCACAATACCGGAATACTTACATACGTACATAAGTACTGCATACATACGTATGTACGTACGTATGCACATAAAGCTAAGTGAATGCATTTCAAAATATTGTTGAATACATATGTACATATGTATGTATGCAGTGATGATTGTAAAATATACTGTACAGTGGAACCTGTGATAAAGACCACCTCCACACAAACACCACCTATCCTAAGTGACCAGTACCGAACTATCCACTATGTCAACTCAACTACAGTAAAGCACCTCTGTATAAAGACCACCTGTCTTTCGAGGTCATGTATGCCCGGTCCTTTTGGTGGTCTTTATTACAGGTTTCACTGTACCTACGTATGTACGTATGTGTGTGTGGATTTGTAAACCTGATGTACGTACGTATAATGTACGTACGTATGTACCTACGTATGTATCTATGTATGTACGTACATATGTACGTACGTATCTAAGTATGTATGCACGTATACGTATATATGTACAATAATACCATATGCACATAATATTACGTAAGTACATACGTACGTACATATGTACGTATGTACATACATGCATATTGTACATGTACTATTCAAGCACTCACTTCTTAGACTCTGCTATGCTAGTTGTTTCTGCTTGTGTTTTCATTCTTGGGCGTGCTTCTGCAGTTGCTGGGGGCGTGTCTGTCAAAATTTCCTCCGTCCCGTCCCCGTGCTCCTCCACCACCTGGTGTCCCACCACTCTCATGTGATGGAACTTACTGCTCCACTGATGACACTCCTCCTCCAGTTCCTCACTGACTGGACCACTGTCCCCGTAGAGGACTCCGAATATCTGATCCAGCACCCTCCGTACACTGTTCATCGATGCCTGGTCAAAGTCCTGGGGTGTACATGTGATACACACATACGTACGTACATGTTTATTTAATATGACACATACGTACAGTGAATACTCGTTAATACACCACAATTCTTTTCAAAGAGTATGGTGGGTTAACGAGATTGGCCGATTAACTGGAAATTCATTGGTACGTACATACTTGTTCTATATATTGGTACTGGGAGAGCATTGGTAGATTAACAAGAATTTGCTGTACATGGACTATGACAACTTGGAGAAGAGTGAGTGGAAGAGTCCACAGTCTATGTAGGTCCATATATACACATATGTAGGTACGTACGTATGTATATAATATTGTATACACAAGTATTTGTTGCTGTACACAATCTGAGTATGCATCTACATACATACGTACATATACATATGTACTTTGTGTGTGTGTATGTATATTGTAGCATGCATTGATTACTCCGATGAAATCGCTACAGGTATATAGAAAGTACACACATAAGTGCATGCATGTATGTACGTACGTATGTGCATGCGTAGATGCGACTTCCTCCTTGATTGCACTCGCTACACTCATACGTACATGTGCATGCATATGTTATCCAACTCACATCATCCATCTCCCACGAGGTGGTCGAACTCTGGCCAGTAAGAATACCGCTGTGAGAAAAACCGAATCTTGATATGGAGACAGACTGGGGGACGCTACTTTCCGATGATGAGTTCAACAGACTCTCGTCTTTGGATTCGGTGTTGGGCGAAGTAGTGGAAAGGTTCTGTACAGCCAGGAGAAGGTACTCATCAGCCATCTCCATTTCGCCCACCTCGGGATGGGGGTAGTCCTCACCCGCATGAACACCAGGAATTCTGTAGACAAACGATTTAGCATGAGTGAAAGTAATACTATGGTTTTCACTATCGATTCGAGCATAATGAAAACGGTATACGTAACTGGTACAGTAATAAACTTTCACTGAAAGAACGAGGATTACTGTGGTACACATAAAATATACATCGCTAACTTTGCATCAAAGTTACATCTTGTATTATAAGTCATGTTTCTTGAATGATTAGACAATACTGTCGTCATAATTTCCCAAGCAAAATTTGATGAGAAATGTCGGAGGCCATTTTATCTTCTCTAGGTTGCCGTGGTAATGGTTGCGCAATCAATTTGTACCCCCAAGATTTCCTTCAGTGTGCGTTAGATCATATACACTTCAGTCGATACAGAGCGATCGAACGATTTGATAATGGAAGAGAGCAAAGAAACTGTACCGAGTACGAAAGAACCCGAAGGGGCCGTTCTAGTTGAAAGCGATCCTATGGACAACGACAAAAACGAGCAACCCAGCCCTATCCTACCTACCGAAGGGGAGACGGAAGATTTGGAACCCCAAGTTGCCTACGTGGAAGGAACGGGTCCCGATGCTAGAGCTATGACGACTCTAAGACAGACCGAAGAAAGTGTTCAAAAAATAACGACAGCTGGAAAGAAACCCACGGAGCTGTTCAAGTCTTTAGACGTGAGTTTCACTGAGCGCGTGCTCACCTGTCCTAATTAGACTCGTGACCATAGCTTTGGTATTGGGTATAGTGGGTTCACTAGGAATAGGGTTCTTCGGGCATCGTTAATTTCAAGCTATGGACGGGTATCTTTCAATAGTGGATCTTTTGTCTTGCAAATATGTTTACTTCTTTTGTTGCGTTTTTGGTGGCTAGCTCACCTGTAAGTCACCTGGCGTAAGAAAGTAAACCTTTTCATGGCAATAATAATAGACAGATCATTACAATCCTGCTTTTAGAGATTATGTTATGTAAATATGCATCTACATACGTACGTATGTTGGTACGCACATAGGTAGGTAAGCAGATACGTACGTACATAGCTTGATCATAGGGGATGTGATTGTGTTTGTACATGCAATGTATGTAGGTGGTCTTGTCTGTGACTAAGTGTATGGTAGAGTACCCTATTCTGGACACTTTCTGAGTTCAGACACTTTAGATTGTAGCGAAGAAGTTTCTCTTTGTGAAATGTTTTTCGGGTCCAGGTTGTAATCACACTGTGACCCTCAATCTAAAAGCATCCAAAGGTTCTAACATTTAGCAGTTTTGGATACAATTTGACTGATCATTGTACTTGATATCCAAAATTGTGAAACATTCGGAATTACGTAGGGCAACTTTCCATACACAAATTTGAGAAAAAAATCTATTATTTTACATACATACGTACGTATGTGTGTATATGCTTATGCATATTTGCTATGTATTTATGTGCATGTATGTATGTACGCACAATATACACTGCTTTGTTGTTGCACTGTAGATAATAATGTACAACTACATATATCCATGCTGCTTGTTATGTGAGTAGCATTGATAAGCATGGCAGTATGTTCATTGGATTCTGAACTTTGTACTTCTGGTTAATGGTCATGTGAGAATCCCATTATATCTAATTTTAGTATCATTATGTCATTGTTGTGGTATGTAACAGCCTCTGGTGCTGTTAGTTTTCCAAACACCTTGTGTAGTTGTGTTCCAGGTGGCTAACAGCTGGGACTGTCTCTCACAAATCATGAGACTCACTCAACTGAACCCACTGTATGTACATATGTACGAATGTACAATCATACTAATTTAAAAGGGGACTTTGACTTTATGTTCACACACATACACATACGTACACTTATCCACACACACACTACACACATGCACTACATACACACACACTACACACACTACACACACATGCATACACACACACACACACACACACACACACACACACACACACACATGCACACACACACACACACACACACACACATACACACACACACACATGCTACGTATATGTATGGATATGTACCTTCTCCAGCCAGAGGCTCTGGATTGTGCAATGGCTGCCATCAAGACAAGAATCGAGGAAGAAATAGTTAGTGGACCTTTCCTACTAACAGAGTGAGTATATTGCTTCGTTTCTGTACACCTACATACATATGTCTGTATGCATGATTCGATACGTGTATGCAATTGAATTCTCCCTGTGTCACATCATACGAGCATGTTTGCATGTTTGACTGTTTCCATACGTATGTAAGTACCTACATACGTACGTATGTATAATATGTATGTTTAGTATAATATTTGACATTTGTGTGTGTTTCTACTGTACTTGCGTACATACATACGTACATACATACATACGTATGTTATGAATATGTGTGAAATTGTTGTACGTACGTACGTATGTACATTGCTATACTATTAGTATTACTATTGCTATTGTACTATTTTACATGTTTTAGTGTGAAATTTGGGCTCCATGCCATTGTTATGTGATGTTTTGGCTACGTTTTCATTTTGAAGCGACTTCACTGTGGTGATTTGAATATCACTGAAAGTTTGTAATTGAAGTCAAAAATGAAGGCACAATTTTTCACCAAACCATACATACGTATGTACATACTTATGTACATACGTAGGTGTTTGGATTCTGTGGTTTCATGTGTATTGCTATGCATGTACATGTGTACGGATGTACGTACACACATATGCATAAGCACACATGCATATGTACGTTTACCTTTATGTACCTAACTCTATTCTGTGTCAGATTCTGTCTGTACGTACAGACACACGTACATACGTACATATTATGTCTGTATGGATGTGTATATGTACGTATGTACGTATGTGTGCATGTATTCATTACAGTGGAACCTCTCTATAAAGGACACTTTGGAACCTTAATTTCAGTCCTTAATACAAAGGTTTCCTCAGTTTAGAGGTCTTTTCATACATTTCAGTCCTACACTGGATACAGAATGGTGTCCTTATTACAGAGGTTTCTACATTTCAGAGTTTTGTAATAGAGAGGTCCCACTGTATATATTTGTCTACAGTAACCTGTGTCGGTTCACTTTATTCCATTCTTTGTACGTGTACGTATTCCCCAGGATTGACCACTGGGATGTGGAGAGAGAACGGATTGTCTTTGTAACAAAAGTAAACTTCTTCTCCATCCGCTACGACTTCATTTCTCAAGTTGTGAGCGAGATCAGAACTGTACCTCTTGTGTTGGTCGATGAGCTTGTCTATGGACCCATCACTTACCCGAGGTTTTCAGTGGCCCAGTTAGTTATGTTTGGATGCTTTCTTATGTGATTACATTTTGTATGTATGTATGTACGTATGTTTTGCAGTTGATACCAATGCACATAGGTATCTGATACGTACATACGTATGCATGTGGATATTATTACTGTATTATGATTCTGCTAAGACTTTCTTATTCCAATGTACATATCTATGTACATACGTATTATGTATGTATGAAAGTATGGAAAGTATAGTGTATGGATGTACACATGTGCATAAGCACACACACACACACACACACACACACACACACACACACACACACACACACACACACACACACACACACACACACACACACACACACACACACACACACACACACACACACACACACACACACACACACACACACACACACACACACACACACACACACACACACACACACACACACACACACACACACACACACACACACACACACACACACACACACACACACACACACACACACACACACACACACACACACACACACACACACACACACACACACACACACACACACACACACACACACACACACACACACACACACACACACACACACACACACACACACACACACACACACACACACACACACACACACACACACACACACACACACACACACACACACACACACACACACACACACACACACACACACACACACACACACACACACACACACACACACACACACACACACACACATTTTACTATACATACTTTATTTACATAATATGTGTACATGCATATATACGTACGTACGTAACTATGTGTAGTTGCATTCCAGTGAATGGTGTTGTTTAACCTTCCCTTCTTCACCCCATGCTCCCCACGTCACAGTTCACACAAGGGGAATGTTCTCAAGGTGTCCTGGGGAAAGGACCACCAACCTTCCTTCGGTGAACGCTGGAATCCTTTCTCCACAGAAATCCGCCATGTCCTGTACCAGTCTCACCCAATGTGGAAGAAGTCGCAATCCAATGACACACGCCTCTCTGTGAAAGATTTCTACCCAGACCTACAGAAGGAAGTCTCAAAGGTTAAAGGAACAGAGGTTCCAGTGAAGACTGATCCTGTCTACCAAGCAAGCTACTGGGGACTCGGGTCTCTCGTCCACAATCAGAGTGAACTTGGATTCAACAAGCGTCGTGGGGGAGTGGACTGGTAGACTGTAGATACTAGTTTGTTGAGGCGAACTTCACCCGGCTGTATGCACTACATTTGTTACATTTTTGCAATGTGAACATTGAGCACATTTTTTTGATCTTGTATCACCAGTAGATGTCCTAGTCATCGTTACCATGCTTAACGCACCTACCTGCTTACTCGTGCAATATAAAATGCACAATATAAGTTATAGGTATATAGATATAATTATTAATGATTGAAACAAATTCAAATTTTGCTTTTTAGGTTATACCACCGTTTTGCGAATCTTGTAGCTATATCAAATTACTACAAACCAGGATAGTATACTATAACTGAGCAGCTAGCTATATGGGTGTTATTGCAATGGGAAGATCTTGGTTCACTGGCCAAAATGTAATACGTATAATATTATACTACACCAGATGTTGTGACAGCTCACTATGTTATTATACTGTATGTTTTCATCAGTGTAACGGTTCTATTGATATTCATTAGCTCACCACTGCGGTCAGCTGTATATACAAAATGTCTGGTGTAATATCACATTTCGGCTGGCATATTTTGTATTATACGCACAGTGTCTTTACATGCAATTGACGTGACTTGTGTACATACAGCAAGCATTGGAAACTATAATACAATGCGTGTATATAGTTTCTCTAATTTTCCGAGTATCTCTTCCTCAACATCTACCCTCATCTATTCATCTTGATTTCTGACAATCCGTTGTTCATCAATTCCTCATCTATCACCTATTATCAATCAATTCCTAATCTGAGTACGTATATTCAAATCATTGGATCAAAACATACGGAGAAGGGAATTCTTTCATATGTTAGTTCATGCCACCAGCTAGGTCTGGTTAAAATATCGAGTTGACACACCCACTCATCCATGAGTTACGCAAAAAGGTGCTTAGCGTTTATTTCTCCTATACATATACCTTCCCATACATTAAAAAAATATTAAGCACCTCCGGATGTAGTTGGGGTTAGGGACCATCTATGGAGATGAAAATTGTTTCATAAGTTAGTATAGGTCCACAGCTAGGTTCCAATAAAATATGATGTTGACACACCCCCTCTCCCATGAGCTACACAAAAAGGTGCTTAGCGTAATTTGACCTTATACCTTCCCATACATTAAAAAATATTTAGCACCTCCGGATGTAGTTGGGGTTAGGGAACATCTACGAAGATTAATATTGTTTCGTAAGTAAATGTAGGTCCACAGCTAGGTTCCCATAAAAATTAATACCATCATATCATGTTGACACACCCACTCCTCCATGAGCTACACAAAAAGTGCTTAGCGTTATTTCATCCTACGTATACCTTCCCATACATTAGAAAAATATTAACTACCTCCGGATGTAGTTGAGGTTATGGACCATCGATGGAAAAGAAAATTATTTTCAACCCATTTTCGGGTGCATTCAAACCATTCTGAGTGTGCTATAGGCCTCATGGTGACAAGCAAAAAAGTGTCAATTTTTATGCTTGTCACTACAGCCTCTCCTGTGTGCTCATAATGCATCATTGCTCTAATACGAATGCACAGGCACACTCCTGGAACTAATAGGGTCCTTTTGATAACAAAATTGATAGGTTGTGTCGCTGTTAAAAAATTCCCTCAGGTGTCCATATGGCACACAGCATTATACATTTGTATGTACATTTCAATATAGGTGTAATATGCCTTGTGGTGATAACTCAGGTGATTTGACATCACGTTGCTGGTCACCAAGGGCTGCCCAGTGTCCGTGCCAAACTCACCAACATAATTGCAGATGCATACAAACCGTTCTGAGTGTGCTATAGGCCTCGTGGTGACAAGCAACAAAATGTCAATTTTTATGCTTGTCACCACAACCTCTCCTATGTGCTCATAATGCATCATTGCTCTAATACAAATGTACGGACACACTCCTGGAACTTATGCGATCCACTTGATAACAAAATTGATAGGTTTTGTTGCCGTTAAAAAATCCCTCAGGTGTCCATATGGCACACAGCATTATACATTTGTATGTACATTTCAATATAGGTGTAATACGCCCTGTGGTGATAACTCAGGTGATTTGACATCACGTTGCTGGTCACCAAGGGCTGCCCAGTGTCCGTGCCAAACTTACCAACACAATTTCGGATGCATGCAAACCGTTCTGAGTGTGCTATAGGCCTCGTGGTGACAAGCAAAAAAAATGTCAATTTTTATGCTTGTCACCACGGCCTCTCCTATGTGCTCATAATGCATCATTGCTCTAATACGTATGCACAGGCACACTCCTGGAACTAATAGGGTCCTTTTGATAACAAAATTGATAGGTTGTGTCGCCGTTAAAAAATTCCCTCAGGTGTCCATATGGCACACAGCATTATACATTTGTATGTACATTTCAATATAGGTGTAATATGCCTTGTGGTGATAACTCAGGTGATTTGACATCACGTTGCTGGTCACCAAGGGCTGCCCAGTGTCCGTGCCAAACTCACCAACATAATTGCAGATGCATACAAACCGTTCTGAGTGTGCTATAGGCCTCGTGGTGACAAGCAACAAAATGACAATTTTTATGCTTGTCACCACAACCTCTCCTATGTGCTCATAATGCATCATTGCTCTAATACAAATGTACGGACACACTCCTGGAACTTATGCGATCCACTTGATAACAAAATTGATAGGTTTTGTTGCCGTTAAAAAATCCCTCAGGTGTCCATATGGCACACAGCATTATACATTTGTATGTACATTTCAATATAGGTGTAATACGCCCTGTGGTGATAACTCAGGTGATTTGACATCACGTTGCTGGTCACCAAGGGCTGCCCAGTGTCCGTGCCAAACTCACCAACACAATTTCGGATGCATGCAAACCGTTCTGAGTGTGCTATAGGCCTCGTGGTGACAAGCAAAAAAATGTCAATTTTTATGCTTGTCACCACAGCCTCTCCTGTGTGCTCATAATGCATCATTGCTCTAATACGAATGCACAGGCACACTCCTGGAACTAATAGGGTCCTTTTGATAACAAAATTGATAGGTTTTGTTGCCGATAAAAAATTCCCTCAGGTGTCCATATGGCACACAGCATTATACATTTGTATGTACATTTCAATACAAGTGTAATACACCTGATGGTGATAACTCAGGTGATTTGACATCACGTTGCTGGTCATCAAGGGATGCCCAGTGTCCGTGCCAAACTCACCAACATAATTGCAGATGCATACAAACCGTTCTGAGTGTGCTATAGGCCTCGTGGTGACAAGCAGAAAAATGTCAATTTTTATGCTTGTCACCACGGCCTCTCCTGTGTGCACATAATGCATCATTGCTCTAATACGAATGCACAGGCACACTCCTTGAACTAATAGGGTCCTTTTGATAACAAAATTGATAGGTTTTGTTGCCGATAAAAAATTCCCTCAGGTGTCCATATGGCACACAGCATTATACATTTGTATGTACATTTCAATACAAGTGTAATACACCTGATGGTGATAACTCAGGTGATTTGACATCACGTTGCTGGTCACCAAGGGATGCCCAGTGTCCGTGCCAAACTCACCAACATAATTGCAGATGCATACAAACCGTTCTGAGTGTGCTATAGGCCTCGTGGTGACAAGCAAAAAAATGTCAATTTTTATGCTTGTCACCACGGCCTCTCCTATGTGCACATAATGCATTATTGCTCTAATACGAATGCACTGACAAACTCCTTGAACTAATAGGGTCCTTTTGATAACAAAATTGATAGGTTGTGTTGCCGTTAAAAAATTCCCTCAGGTGTCCATATGGCACACAGCATTATACATTTGTATGTACATTTCAATATGAGTGTAATACACCTTGTGGTGATAACTGAGGTGATTTGACATCACGTTGCTGGTCACCAAGGGCTGCCCAGTGTCCATGCCAAACTCACCAACATAATTTCGGATGCATACAAACCGTTCTGAGTGCGCTATAGGCCTCGTGGTGACAAGCAAAAAAATGTCAATTTTTATGCTTGTCACCACGACCTCTCCTGTGTGCACATAATGCATCATTGCTACAAATGCACGGACACACTCCGTGATAACTCAGGTGATTTGAAATCACGTTGTTGGTCACCAAGGAATGCCCAGTGTCCGTGCCAAACTCACCAACACAATTTCGGATGCATGGAAACCGTTCTGAGTGTGCTATAGGCCTCGTGGTGACAAGCAAAAAAATGTCAATTTTTATGCTTGTCACCACAGCCTCTCCTGTGTGCTCTTAATGCATTATAGCTCTAATACGAATGCACAGACAAACTCCTAGAACAAATGGGGCCCTTTTGATAACAAAATTGATAGGTTTTGTTGCCGACAAAAAATTCTGCCAGGTGTCCATATGGCACACAGCATTATACATTTGTATGTACATTTCAATACAAGTGTAATACGCCTTATGGTGATAACTCAGGTGATTTGACATCACGTTGCTGGTCACCAAGGGATGCCCAGTGTCCGTGCCAAACTCACCAACACAATTTCGGATGCATGCAAACCGTTCTGAGTGTGCTATAGGCCTCGTGGTGACAAGCAAAAAAATGTCAAATTTTATGCTTGTCACCACGGCCTCTCCTGTGTGCACATAATGCATCATTGCTCTAATACGAATGCCCAGACACACCCCTGGAACTTATACGGTCCTTTTGATAACAAAATTGATAGGTTTTGTTGCCGATAAAATATTCCCTCAGGTGTCCATATGGCACACTACATTATACATTTGTATGTACATTTCAATATAAGTGTACTACACCTTGTGGTGAAAACTTAGGTGATTTGAAATTACGTTGCTGGTCACCAAGGGATGCCCAGTGTCCATGCCAAACTCACCAACACAATTTCGAATGCATGCAAACCGTTCTGAGTTTACTGTAGGCCTCGTGGTGGCAAGCAAAAATGTCAATTTTTATGCTTGTCACCACGACCTCTCCTGTGTGCACATAATTAAATATAATGCATCATTGCTCTAATACAAATGCACGGACACACTCCTGGAGCTTCTACGGTCCTTTTGATAACAAAAAGTGTGTTTTGTTGTTGAACAAAAATTCTCTCCAGTACCCATATGCCAAATATAATGATGCATATTCTTTAGTATGTTCATTCCAATATAAGCGTAATACACTTTGTGGTGATCACGCAGGTATTTTCACATGCTGTTGCTGGTCACTAGGGCCAGTGTCCATGCCAAACTCACCAACACAATGTGGGATTTATGTGCACCCTCCTGAGTGTGCTATAGGCCTCATGGTAACAGACCAAAAAATGTCACATTTTATTGCTTGTCACTGGGGCCTCTCCTGTGTGCACGTGATGCATCAAAACTTAAATATAAAAGCACGGACAAATAGGTCCACAGCTAAGCTCCCATAAAATATCATGTTGACACGTCTCCTCTCCCATGAGCTATGCAAAAAGGTGCTTAGCAATATTTGATCCTTTACCTTCCCATACATTAAAACATAGTAAACACCTCCAGATATAGTTGGGGTTAGGGACCACCTACGGAGATAAAAATTGTTACATAAGTTGGTATAGGTCAATAGCTATGTTCCCATAAAATATAGTGTTGACACGCACCCTCTCCCATGAGCTACGCATAAAAGTGCTTAGCGTTATTTGATCCTATACCTTCCTATACATTAATGAATATTTTAGCACCTCCGGATGTAGTTGGGGGTTAGGGACCATCTACGTAGATGAAAATTGTTTCATAAGTTAGTATAGGTCCATAGCTAGGTTCCCATAAAATATCATGCTGATACACTCCCTCTCCCATGAGCTACGCAAATAGGTGCTTAGCGTTATTTCATCCTATACCTTCCCATATGTACATTCTCATACATTGAAACAATATTAAGCACATCCTGTAGCCAGGATTATGAGCAACATACGGAGAAGGGAAATGTTTCATATGTTAGTTCACGCTTCCAGCTAGGTATGGTTAAAATATCACATTGACACACCCACTCATCCATGAGTTATTCAAATAGGTGCTTATCATATATTTCTCCCATACTCTCCCATACATTGAAAAATATTAAGCACCTCCTAATGTAGTTAGAGTTACGGGCAACATATGGAGACGGGAAATGTTTCATTTTCTGGTTCACGCCCCCAGCTAGGTATGGTTAAATTATCAGGTTGTCACGCCCACTCATCCATGAGTTATTTGAAAAGGTGCTTAACTTTAATTTTTTTTCCTATACACTCCCATACATGTAGCTAGGATTACGAGCAACTTACGGAGAAGAGAATTGTTTCATATGTTAGGTCATGCCCCCAGCTAGGTCTGGTTAAAATATCGAGTTGACACGACCACTCATCCATGAGTTATTCAGAAAGGTACTTATTAACATTAAGTTTATTTCTCCTATACACTCCCAGACATTGAAACAATATTTAGCACCTCCCTATGTAGCTAGAGTTACGGACAACATACGGAGATGAAAATTGCTTTATATGTTAGTTCACGCCTCCAGCTAGGTCTGGTTTAAATATGAGGTTGACACGCCCACTTATCCATGAGTTATTCAAAAAGGTGCGTAACATTTATTTCTCCTATACACTCCCATACATTGAAAAATTATTAAGCACCTCCTAATGTAGCTAGAGTTACGGGCAAGATACGGAGATGGGAATAGTTTCATATGTTATTTCATGCCCCCAGCTAGGTGTGGTTAAAATATTAGGTTGACACGCCCGCTCATCCATGAGCTATTCAAAAATTAAGGATACTTTGGGTTTATTTCTCCCATACTCTCCCATACATTGAAATAATATTAAGCACCTCCTAATGTAGCTAGGTTTACAGGCAACATACAACGGTGGGATTTTATTTCATATGTTAGTTTGTGTCCCTGCTAGGTCTGGTTAAAATATCAGGTTGACATGCCCCCTTATCCATGAGTTACTCTCCCATACGTATATAGAAAACATATTAAGCATCTCCGATTCTAGCTGGGGTTACGGGTGACCTATATGTAGAGATGGGAATTGTTTCATAATATGTTAGTTGACATCTCCAGCTATAGGTCTGGTAAAAGTATTAGCTCAATATGCCCCTCCTCAATGAAATATGCAATAAAGTACTTAGTTTTTCTCTACTATGCTCTCACAAACATTGAAAAATTACTAAGCACTTCCACGTGTAGTTGGGGTTACAGGCTATACCTACGGAGATGGGAATTGTTTAATATGTTAGTTCATGTCTCTAGTTAGCTAGGTCTGGTAGTATTTTAAGCTCACCTGCCTCATATCCTGTGAGATATACAAGATGGTGCTAAGTATTTTCTCTCCTATTCCCCTCATGCATTGAGTGTGGTGCTATGACCAGAATTTGGTCCCATAGCACCATTTCGAGAACATGCACAGAAATTGGAATCATTTCAAATGTTATTTCACATGTCTAACTAGGTCTGGCATTAATATCAGGTTGACACGTCCTCTCCCCCACAATCTATTCAAAAACACGGTTACGGTTAGAATTTTCCTCCTATACGTACTCTCTCATACGTTGAAAAATATTGAGCACCTGAAATGTAGCTGGGGTTACAGGTACCTATTGAAATGGTAACTATTACATATGATAGTTCATGTCCACAGTTAAGTCTGGTCAAAATAACAGGTTTATACTTCTCCTCTCCCATGAGCTATGCAAAAAGGTACTTAGCATTTTCTCTCCTATACTCTCCAATACATTGAATTATTATTAAGGACCTCCATATGTAGCTTCAGTTATTGGCAACATATAAAGATGGGAATCGTTTTGTATGTCAGTTCACCTCTCCAGCTAGGTCTGGACAAAGTATCAGGTTGACAAGCCCCCTCTCCCATGAGTTATGCAAAAAGGTGCTTTTTTTCCCTCGTATACAAGTACTCTCCCATGCATTGAAGTATATTATTAAGCACCTCAGAATGTAGCTAGAGTTTCTAGAAACATACAGAGGTGGGAATCATTCCATATGTCAGTTTACGTCCACGTGATCAGTTTGCAAATACAAAAAAACGCTATTTTTAGTGTAAGAGGATCTATGGTTACATCACGTGCATGGAATGTGCTATGCAAACGCCGCATGAGCGTTTATTCATTAAAATGGCGGGCAAGTGAATGATTGAGACCAAAGGACAGTAAAAGAGTGTCACCATTCGTTTAAACGATCACCAGGTAAGATACCAGTAAGTTGTTCCATCGGATTGAGTCTGTTTCATTTGTCTCAAATTTATCTTCCATCAGTATCTTTGTTATTGTTCGAGATGGGCGTCCCAAAGTTCTATCGCTGGATCAGTGAACGTTATCCATGTCTAAGTCAAGTCATAAAGGAATATCAGGTTTGTAAATGAAGCCGATCCACTAGTGTTAGATATGTAGACTTCCTTCGGAGTTGACTGCCGTATATATACACGCATAGATCCCAATACTTCTCTTTGTAAGGTGGATTAAGGTGATTTCGGAAATAGGGTAGATTCGGAAATTTTGCTTTAAAGGGAAGCGACTCCAGCTGTGTCTGATAAATAAACAGTTCGCTTTGGTTTCCCTCAACGCTAGCACTTTGCGATCGTTTTGATATCTTAAGTCGCTTATAAACATAAACAGCTGGTAGAGTTGAAATTCTTCCATTTTTGTGAACGCCGTAACAAATGTATCATAATGACCTCCCAATTTCTTTCTTATCAAGCGCGCCATAATTTAAATTCCATTTTGATCCCACTGAAATGCCTAATGGTTCAAGGCAAATTACAGGCAGCTTTAAACTTTTAAAACTTGTGTTTCCATCCCTTCCAAACAGGACACAGCCATTTTACGCGGGATTCCGAAATTACCCCGAAATGACCCCCTGGAAGAGAAATGGGGTGCCACGCTATGAAATAAATAGGTATTGGAGTGTAATCTTCTGTAACTTAAGGACACAAGACAACTTTTCTGCTATATAGCTCACGGTCGATTACTTTCATATCCCTTAACGCAAGAGAGCAATCTCTTGAAGTATTCCCGAAATCACCCTATTACACCTTACTGTGTACACACATAAATGGCTACAATACGTACTCTATCCTTGTAGATACCTTCATTTGATAACCTCTATCTTGACATGAATGGCATCATTCACATCTGCTCGCATCCCAATGACGGCGATGCCATGTTCCGAATCACAGAGGAGAAGATATTCAACGACATCTTCCACTACATTGAGGTTCTCTTCAGGATCATTTCTCCTCAGAAGGTGTTCTTCATGGCAGTGGATGGCGTGGCCCCCAGAGCCAAGATGAACCAACAGCGGGGTAGGAGGTTCAGGTGAGGTATCGTAGGACTTGCTCTACAGTCTAGTTGCTTGGATTCGGTTTTATCTCATTTTCAGCGATTCACATGCATGTATGTCACAATTTAAATTGTTAACTGTAACATTTCCTCCGCATAAGCTCCTTCAGACAAACCACTGTTACAAACCTAAACCCTATTCAAGGTCCTGGTGAATGGGGAAGTGGCCTCCTTCATCCCTGGACGTATGCATTAGTGTGGGGCGATATCCTGAATTGCACACCAAAATGACATTTCTCCTTCAACACTCCTGTCACACTCCTACCAGTATATCGACCCTCCATGAGCTTAGCACGTAGTGTCATGTGCTGTACTCCTGGTTACTTCCCCTCACCACTCTGGGCAAACCCTATGTAATTGAGGTGTTCCTAACTGTGTTCAGTATTCATGGAATCTTCTCGTTGGCACGGTTCACAAGTGACATTTACGTATTTATGCCATCTCTGTCTAATTAGTTTATTGGATGCTACTAATTTTGAATTATGCTACTCTGTCATGTCACTTTATTGTTGAGATCTCGCAAGACATGAACAATGATGAAATCGATCTCATGTGTGTTATATTCTTCCATAGCCAGTCTCCTCTGCTATTTATACCCCTTGAGTGATTACAATACATGTCTGAGATTAACTCATATGCTTATTATTATTTTGTATTTCTATGATAAAAGTATATACATAGGTTCATGTACGTATGTACACCATTTTGTGTGTTTGTGTGTGTGTGTGTGAGTGTGAGTGTGTGTGCATAAATAGCAATAATTTAGTTCTTGTTTGTTGTTTACATGTTTCGTGTGTCATGTGTTCACTCCCTGTCCAATCAGATCAGCTAGAGAAGCGGAAGAGCTTATTCGCAAAGCCCTAGCAGCTGGAAAGGAGCTGCCAAAGGAAGAGAGATTTGATTCTAACTGCATCACACCAGGTCAGTAAGAGCATGCCAACTGTACATGCGAGTACGTATGTACATGAGTATTATGTGTAGTAAACTACTGTATAATCTCTGTATGGACAATTAGAAGATGCCCCAGAAAACAGGTCACTATTGATAGGTGACGTACATGCGTACATATGTACCTACGTATGTACTGTGTACATGTTTATATTATGTTAACTTTCAATTACAATGACATATGTACATATATTGAAAATGCACGTGCGAACAAATTTTTATTCTTTCATAACACACAGTGCATACGTATGTCGCATGCATGCATAATATTATGCATATACATACTTATTACATAAGTACCTATGTTGTATGGACCCATACTATCAGGTACTGAGTTTATGGCCCGTTTGGACAAGCAGTTGAAGTACTTCATTCACAAGAAGTTGTCCACCGACCCAATGTGGCGGAATGTCAAAGTGGTGTTCTCCGGACACGAGGTACATGGGCTACAATGATGTTGACATATCAGGTTGTAGTGTGTTGTAATTGTAGTTTGGGTTGTTGCAACAGTAGCTTGATGTGTTGCAATAGGAACTTGATGTGTTGCAATAGAAGCTCGATACATTGTAACAGTTGTTTGATATGTTGCAATAGGAACTTGATGTGTTGCAATTTATACCTGATGCATTGCAACAGTTGTTTGATATGTTGCAATGGTAGCTTGATGTGTTGCAACCATGATAAGATTTGTTGCAATAATAGCTTGGTGTTTTGCAAGAGGAGCTTGATGTGTTGCAATAGTAGATAGAAATTTTACAATATAAACATAATGGAACCTCTATATTAAGGACACTTTGGGACCTAAATTGTAGTCCTTAATACAGAGGTTTCCTCAATTCAGAGGTCTTATTATACACTTCAGTCCTATATACACTGGACACAGAATGGAATGGTGTCCTTATTACAGAGGTTCCCACATTTCAGAGGTTTGTAATAGAGAGGTCCCACTGTATTTTGAGGTAATAAATATTGTGTCACTAATGCTACCTGGATGTATTGTACAGTGTCTCTCTATTTTGACATGAAGGGGGTTTGTTTTGTAATGAAGTATTAATGTTCTGTATGTATACAACAGTATGTGTGTGTTTAGTAGTTACTGGGTGTGTTGTGATATCTACGGGAGATTACATGTCAGTGTTCCCGCTGGTACTCAGGCTCCTGGAGAAGGTGAGCACAAGATCATGGACTTCATTCGCTACGAGAAGGCTCAACCCGGTTACGACCCCAACACCAGACACTGCTTGTATGGCCTGGATGCTGACTTGGTACGCCTCTATCAGGATGTACACAGACACACGTACTGTACATATGATATTAATGTGTGCGTGTCGTATATTCTTTGATACACATGTATGTACTCACATACGTATGTACAGTATGTGCATATAATGAGTGTGGGCTACAGTATGTGTATGTAATGTGTATAGGCTACAGTATGTGTATGTAACGTGTATGGGCTACAGTATGTGTACACACGCATTCAAAAGTAAGTGATCACCTTGAAAATGGCTGCCGATTGGTTACTCGAAATTTTGAAACGGTGTTGAGTAAAAAAATAGCATTTTCTGCATAAAGCAAAGCATAAAGGGACTGGTCACTTATTTTTGAGCGTGTGTGTATATAACGTGTATGGGCTACAGTATGTGTATATAATATGTATGGGCTACAGTATGTGTATATAATATGTATGGGCTACAGTATGTGTATATAATGTGTATGGGCTACAGTATGTGTATATGTATGGGCTACAGTATGTGTATATAATATGTATGGGCTACAGTATGTGTATACGTAATATAACATGTATGGGCTACAATATGTTTATGTACAGTGTATATGACCTACAGTATGTGCTGTGAACAAGCATCACGCCCTGCTTCTTGCACCGTAGATTATGCTTGGTATGGCTTCACACGAGCCACACTTCTCCTTGCTGAGGGAAGAGGTGCGGTTCGGGAGTAGAGCGGATGCAAAGAAGAGGACGGCCACTCCCGAGTCTCAGACATTTCACCTTCTCCATCTCTCTCTCCTGAGAGAGTACATTGAACATGAATTCTCACCACTGAAGGTATCTACGTACATGCATACATACATACATGCATACAATGAATGTTCTTTGATCTGCCACAAATTGTTTCTGAAATGATCCATACTAAGACCAAATGATTTTTACCCCTAATTTTATGTGTATTTTTTGCCTTATTTTACTTCTGTAGGACAAATTATCATTTCAATATGATCTTGAATGTATCATTGATGATTGGATTTTAATGGGATTTCTTGTTGGAAATGATTTTATCCCCCATCTCCCAAATATGCACATTAAGCATGTAAGTCTCACACACACACACACACACACACACACACACACACACACACACACACACACACACACACACACACACACACACACGTACACTTCTTCTCTGGGTGTATGTACAGCTCATATGTGTGAGTATATAGGGTTTCACCCAGGATTCAGAGTCGAGATGGGAGAACTGTATATGCATATAGGTTGTATACATTGTGCTATTTTACATACATGCATATATACCTATATATGCATATGTGTTCTGTCCTTGAGTTTGCATCAATGAATTAATGACGAGATGTCCATTATACAGTACTTTACATGTGCATTCCTACATACGTATGTACATACAGTACACACGTACAGTACACAACACACACTAGACCATATGTGTATGCTGTTAGTGTTAGCATGTACATGCTGTTAGTGTTGGCATGTACATGTTGTGTGTGTTAGCTTGTACATGCAGTGTGTTAGCTTGTACATGCTGTTGTGAGTTAGCTTGTGCATGCTGTGTGTGTTAGCTTGTACATACTGTGTGTGTTAGCTTGTACATACGTACATGATGTGTGTGTTAGTTTTAACATGCTCTGTGTGTTAGCTTATACATGCTGTGTGTGTTAGCTTGTACATGCTGTGTGTGTTAGCTTGTACATGCTGTGTGTGTTAGCTTGTACATGCTGTGTGTGTTAGCTTGTACATACTGTGTGTGTTAGCTTGTACGTACGTACATGATGTGTGTGTTAGTTTTAACATGCTCTGTGTGTTAGCTTGTACATGCTGTGTGTGTTAGCTTGTACATGCTCTGTGTGTTAGCATGTGTTGCGTATTGTGTAGGAGATTCTGCCCTACCTGTACCGGAAGTACCAGAAGGTGTTACCCAAACTCTCAGGTGAGGCGTTGCTGCTAGACCACAACACTGTCCATGTTTGTACCTGTGGGCATACATATGTTCATAAGCACAGATCAGTTTCAGATAATAAGCTTATGTATACACAGTTTTTCCTTTGACATACCTCTCAACCAGGAAAAAGTACGTATATGTACAGTATGCTTGTATGAACAGTATGCTTGTATGAACAGTACATGTTTGTATGCACAGTACGTTTGTATGTACAGTGTATGTGTATAACAAGGTATGTACGTATGCTCACTTACAGGCTATATCAACAATGGTGGGGATCTGCACATGGAGAGGTTTGAGACCTACCTTCAAGCTCTGGCTGAGGTACAGTATGCACATGTACAGAGTATGTGAGCATGGGTACCCCCATACAAGAAAACCTTTTTACAGTACATACATTTGTACATCTTTTTAGTATTCTTTGTTTGTGCATTGTTGTAAGGATGTCCATATTCACACAGGTGTATAATGCACACACACACACACACACACACACACACACACACACACACACACACACACACACACACACACACACACACACACACACACACACACACACACACACACACAACACACACACACACACACACACACACACACGCACACACGCACACACACACACACAGTCACTACTGTACCCTATTATTCCTTCCATAGTTTGATTTGGATCAGTTTGAGGAGATCAACATGGACTTGAGATGGTTGCAGGGCAAGTCCAAGAAGAACAAGGACAAAAAGGAGGACACATTGGACTTCTTCCCTTCAGACGATAGTGATGACAAGACTTTGGAGAAGTTGAAGGTCTGCTTGTCTAATATGATACCTTTCAAGTCTATACTGTGTACATTGTATCAGTATGACTATGCCCTTTTATGTAAAGTGGAGTACACACTCAAGTACATAGTGCATACCATGTACATTCCTATGTGTCTGTAGCTGTACCTATGAACCTACGTATGTACAGTCCAACTTGCTTAGTAAGTACCTTGAAGGGCACACAAAACTTGTACTTCTTATCAGAGGTACTTACTATCAGTACTGGTTGACATGGTGAACATGAGCTAAGGACTGAGTGAAGCGTACTCACTAACCAGGAGTATGTACTAACCCAGGTACTTACTAAGCCAGTTGCACTGTACAAATGTGCATCAAGAATGTACACTCACTGCTGCTAAACGAAGGGCAGTTTTATAGCAACCCATTGTGTTCATGTGGTCTATATGGTAGGTATAGCTTGCTTTGTTCAGCTGTTGGTCTACCTTAGCCATTCATTAATATGGCTGACAAATATACATACCATGATATTGCAAACACCCTTTCTCCATAGCAGGAGTTGAGCTATGTTTTTTGGACTTTGGGGTACATACGTATGTATCTACATATTCAGTACACGTCGTGTGTGGTATGGTATGCAATAGTCTTGCTTAGCCAGACATTAAATATGTCTCCTGTAAGTTTCTGTTGTCTCTTTTGTGTCATCGTGTTACCTGTTTTTCTTATATTGTGTGCCTATGTAGAAGGATTTTGGAATACCAGATCTTCAGAAGTACTTTGAAGACGCTGATGAGGAAGAAGAAATTCCTGTGGAAGATGAGATGTTTATGGTGGACTTTGCTCGACACAAGGAGAAGTATTATAAGGAAAAGTTCGCCTATGATGAAGTCAATGCGTGAGTGTGTGAGTGTGTGTGTGTGTGAGTGTGTGTGTGTGTGTGTGTGTGTGTGTGAGTGTGTGTGTGTGTGTGTGTGTGTGTGCGTGCATGCGTGCGTGAGTGTGCGTGTGGTGTCTTTTTTAGATGTGTCTAATCATTTTTTAATATACATATGGGCTTCCTTCCTAGTGTGTATACATGTGTACATACACAAGTACGTATCTTCATGCCTCATTCCACTCCCTTCCCTTCTGTCTGGTTCCATCCAGTGACACCCTAACGACAGTCTCATTCTCGTATGTGGTTGGTATACAGTGGATCCTGAAGTACTACTTCTCAGGAGTGCCCTCGTGGAGCTGGTGGGTTGACCTAGTGTACTTGTTGACTTGATGCATGAAGTAGTTTAGTTCCACACATAGCGTGTGTATGCAAGTATGTGTATGAACATACGTACGTACGTACCCGACCTCGATATTCCAGCATTAAACTTACATGTGTGCATAGGTGTAGATGTACTTATGTACACATTTGCATGTGTGCGTAGGTGTAGATGTACTTATGTACGTATGTAATATGGTAACAAAGTGTATCATTTTCACATACAGTTTGTGTATACATAAATGCACCTGTATGTACATAACGTAGATATGTATGTACTATACTGTATAGCGGGAAATTTTCGTGGGACAAAATTTTCGCGGATGGCTCCAAAAATGAAAATTCGCAGATAAAATTTTCGCAGATCCTGCCAGAGTCACGCAACAGAACAGCGAGAATGCCTGGTTCGCGGATAAAATTTTCGCGGATGTTAGGCAAACCGCAAAATCCGCGAAAATTTTGTCCCGCGAATATTTCCCACTATACGGTATGTACGTACGTATGTATGCACAGTATGTATATAATTGAGGCACTATCAAGAGGACTAAGTCCTTTCATGTAAGTAGGTATGTGTGTACATACATACGTATGTATATCTATTCTGAATGTATGTATTGGTGTCCGTCATCAAACACCTCTCTATTGTTACAGGTACTACCCCTTCCACTATGCACCTTATGTTTCCGACATAAAGAACTTCAGTCACTTGTCCATTGATTTCGACAAAGGAGAAGCATTTTTACCTTTTGAGCAGCTTCTTGCTGTCCTCCCAGCGGCTAGCAAGTCCTTGCTGCCTACTGCCTTGCAAGTGTGTGAACCTGTGTATGTGTGTGTGTGTGTGTGTGTGTGTTGTGTGTGTGTATGTGTGTGCTGTGTGTGTGTATGTGTGTGTGTGTGTGCTGTGTGTGTGTGTGTGTGTGTGTGTGTGTGTGTGTGTGTTTGTGTGTGTGTGTGTGTGTGTGTGTGTGTGTGTGTGTGTGTGTGCGTGTGCATGCATGCATGCATGTGTACTAAAGAATGTCCTGTTATCCAGTTAATCTGCCAAACTCATCAATCCACCATACTTTCTGAAAATGAATTGGAGCAGATTAATGAGTATTCACTGTACGTAGATATACAGTATATTACCGTATAGAGGGAAATATTCGCGGGACAACATTTTTGCAGATTTCGCGGTTTGCCTAGCATCCGCGAAAATTTTATCTGTGAATTAGGTGTTCTCGCTGTTCTGTCGCATGATTCTGGCCAGCATCTGTGAAAATTTTGTCCCACGAATATTTCCCCCTATACGGTATGTTAATGCATGTATCCACAGACGTACTTACGTACATACATAGTTATGTAGGTGTATGTAATCCATGATATTTACTTCACTTGTATGTATATTTACATGATTGTCGACAGGATTTGATGGTGAAGGAAGATTCCAAATTACTGGACTACTACCCTGTTGACTTTGAGACTGATCTCAATGGGAAGCAACAAGAGTGGGAGGCGGTCGTGTTAATCCCATTCATAGACGAGGACCGCCTCCTGGAGGCTATGAATCCACTTATGTCACGTCTGACTGCAGACGAGAAAAAGAGAAACAGCCACGGTCCCTGCATTGAGTACACGTACAGCCGATCGAAGAAGGAGTACATCTTCCCCTCGCCTTGGCCGGAGAAGTTCCCCGACGTGCCGGTCTGCAAAACAGTGTAAGTGGGGAGAAGGCTCTGTGTGATATCTTAGAGGTTCACACATAGGGCTTTGGTGAAGAATTTGAAACAAACTGTAAAATTAATGATTTAGAATTACATACATACGTATGTGGTCGAAGGGCCTTTAGTGTAACGAGGGTGAACCCTGTGTAGTACGTATACAGTGAAACCTTTCTAATCCGATACTCAATGGGACCTGAGAATAATGTTGGATTAGGAGGTTGTTGGATTATGGAGTGTCTCTTGCCATATTTATGTATGGCGACTGTACCTCATATAATGGTCCGATTAGATTGTATAAAATTTAATATTGAATGTAATGTACTTATGTATGTATGTAACAATCCAGTGTGTACATAATTCAGGCAAACACAGTCCAAAACCTCACTACCTCACAAATTTCAGGAAGTGAGGTAGTAGTTCCTGTGTACAGGAAGTCCTGTGTTCATTTCAAATGTGTTTATGTGCAGTACGGAGTTTTCAACCAATTTTACTAATTTTAGTGCAACAGCCATTGAACATGTGTTAGTCACACTGGTCAATCAATTGATGGTACACTTGTACGAATGATACATGATTGGCTAGTGTGACTATCACATGGCCAGCAGCTGACACATTTGAAAATATAAGATCCATTTGAAATCAGTTTGTCTCAAATTTCTACTTCTATTCACAGGCAGAAAGTACTCTCCAAAGACCC